>JADBJO010001197.1:370000-407500 GCA_016801955.1 Conus betulinus
TGATTATGAAGCACTAAAGAAGTGATGGAAGATTTCTTGAGTTCATGTTTATCGTGGAAGCGCCCATCACCAGATTATCAAACACTATGAAAATTTGATGTTAAAGAAGAAAAATGTGCATAAGTACATGTATGTGTCTGTAGCTGTTCACTTTTTTGCTCTAATCCCATACTAACGAAAGTATGGGTAAAGCAGCCCCAAATTTTTAATAACAGCCCAAAAACATGTCAGGCTGGAAAAGAAATACAGGCAAACATTCTGTTGGGGCTGACAGTATGAAACCATTTGGAGGACAAGATAATTCACCATGCAGGGGACCAAACTCCCTCATAACCTGTACACATATGTGTGGAGTTAGTTCATGTGCTATCTGTGCATGCCCTGGTTCCATCTTCAGTTACTGAAACACCCCAGCAAGGGTATTCTGGTGTAAAAGAACATGAAAAACGGTTGGATTAGAGACACCTCACCAGAATCAGAAATGAGCTGGTAAAGGCTCTTGAGGGAATTCATAGCTTGGATCATCTTTAACGTGGAAGAGGTAAGCCATGCACCAGAGGAAAGAACTCAAAACTATGAAAATTTGATGTTAAAGAAGAAAAATGTGCATAAGTACATGTATGTGTCTGTAGCTGTTCTGTGCTTTTTTTTTGCTCTAATCCTACTAACGAAAGTATGGGTAAAGCAGCCCCAAATTTTTAACTTAAAGCAGCCCCAAATTTTAACAACAGCCAAAACATGTCAGGCTGGAAAAGAAACACAGGCAAACATTCTGTTGGGGCTGACAGTATGAAACCATTTGGAGGACAAGATAATTCACATGCAGGGGACCAAACTCCCTCATAACCTGTACACATATGTGTGGAGTTAGTTCATGTGCTATCTGTGCATGCCCTGGTTCCATCTTCAGTTACAATCTTGAAACACCCCAGCAAGGGTATTCTGGTGTAAAAGAAAAATGAAAAACGGTTGTCATAGAGACACCTCACCAGAATCAGAAATGAGCTGGTAAAGGCTCTTGAGGGAATTCATAGCTTGGATCATCCTGAAACCTAGAGTGAGAGGTAAGCATGTTTGCTAGCCGAGGAAAGAAATGAAACTGAGTGAACTGGTCACAAGGGAGATCACACTGGGGCCTGAGTGGAGGTGATGAAAGATACTGATTTAGCTCCCTGTGCTCCCCCAAATGTTATGGGATCCTGCTTCGGTAAAGCTTTGTTCATGTTGAATAGGATTAAGGCTCCTGTTTAATAGGTAAGTATGAGAAAAGCACTTCATCAGCAGTGACATGAATAGCTTAGTCAAATGTCACCCAGCCCTCCACCACCCCACCCCACCCCTTCCACCTCCTGTGTCCACCCTCAATCTCTTCCCCAGCCTCCTCTTCACATCACCGGCATCTTTGGACACAAAACTTGCGGTACTGCTCTAGACCTCTGAAAAGAAATTGGAATGTTATCCCCCCCCCCCCCCCTCCCCCCATACCTCCCACTGCTCCCCAAGCGAGTCAGGACAGTGGTTAGAGGGGTGGTCTGTAACAGCAGGCAGTCAGGACAGTGGTTAGAGGGGTGGTCTGTAACACCAGGCAGTCAGGACAGTGGTTAAAGGGGTGGTCTGTAACACCAGGCAGTCAAGACAGTGGTTAAAGGGGTGGTCTGTAACACCAGGCAGTCAGGACAGTGGTTAAAGAGGGTGGTCTGTAACACCAGGCAGTCAGGACAGTGGTTATTAAAGGGGTGGTCTGTAACACCAGGCAGTCAGGACAGTGGTTAAAGGGGTGGTCTGTAACACCAGGCAGTCAGAACAGTGGTTAAAGGGGTGGTCTGTAACACCAGGCAGTCAGGACAGTGGTTAAAGGGGTGGTCTGTAACACCAGGCAGTCAGGACAGTGGTTAGAGGGGTGGTCTGTAACACCAGGCAGTCAGGACTGTGGTTAAAGGGGTGGTCTGTAACAGCAGGCAGTCAGGACAGTGGTTTAAGGGGTGGTCTGTAACAGCAGGCAGTCAGGACAGTGGTTAGAGGGGTGGTCTGTAACACCAGGCAGTCAGGACAGTGGTTAGAGGGGTGGTCTGTAACACCAGGCAGTCAGGACAGTGGTTAAAGGGGTGGTCTGTAACAGCAGGCAGTCAGGACAGTGGTTAGAGGGGTGGTCTGTAACATGAGACATGTAGGACAGTGGTTAGAGGGGTGGTCTGTAACACCAGGCAGTCAGGACAGTGGTTAGAGGGGTGGTATGTAACAGCAGGCAGTCAGGACAGTGGTTAGAGGGGTGGTCTGTAACATGAGACATTTAGGACAGTGGTTAGAGGGGTGGTCTGTAACATGAGACATTTAGGACAGTGGTTAGAGGGGTGGTCTGTAACACCAGGCAGACAAACATTTGTAGTATGATGCAAAGCTAACTGGATGCTGAGGATAACTCAGGCTTGCTACTCTCCAGAATTCTCAGATGTGAACAGCAGTAAGATTGTCCCAACTACGAATTCTCAGATGTGAACAGCAGTGAGATTGTCCCAACTACGAATTCTCAGATGTGAACAGCAGTGAGATTGTCCCAACTATGAATTCTCAGATGTGTACAGCAGTGAGATTGTCCCAACTACGAATTCTCAGATGTGAACAGCAGTGAGATTGTCCCAACTACAAATTATCAGATGTGAACAGCAGTGAGATTGTCCCAACTATATAGCACAGGTTCAACACCAGCTAGGGAAGCCATCCTTGTCACATCTGTCATTTAGCATGACTGGAGCAGAAATGTGCAAAAGCATCTCTAATGAATTTGATTTTGTTGCAACCAACACTAAAAAAGAAAACCACAGTTTTATGTGTCTTGATTTTTTTTCTTTTTCTCTTTCATTTAATTTTTTGCACACACACACACACACACAAGGGTTTGTTTGTTTGTTTGTTTGTTCCAGATGTAGTGATAGTACGTGCATTGTATGACTTTGATCGCATAAATGAAGATGATTTATCCTTCAAGAAAGGGGATCAGCTCCAAGTGGACGATATCAAGTAAGTGTTTCGAAAACTCGAATGTGTAGGTAGCATACACAGAGAAGGCAAACATGAATGACATGTGATTATTCATGACAACAGACTGAATGAAAAATGAATTCTACAGGACTTTAGACTGTCTAGCTCAATGATTTTTTGTCAGTTACAATGATGACTGAAATCAGACAAACCAAGTCACCCATGATTCAATATTCAATCTGAGTAAATCTTCTTCGTATCTTCTTTGTGGAAGAGATATAGTTTTGTTGTTGTTGTTATTGTTGCTTTTTTTTCATTTTTGTTTTTGGGTTGGCAGGCTCAGACCATTATAAATTCTGAAACTAAGAATAGTCCAGAAACCAAGGAAAATGCATTTTGCCCATGATAGTAGTGCGTATCAGTAATGGTCTGTGCATAACCTTTTGATGCGTGCCTTGAGATATTCACACGAATTGGCTTTGAAAACCCTTGAACAGCTTTATTCAAGCCTTGTCTCACATATGATGGCGGGATATATTGTAATGATTTGCCATCACATTTAAAATATGTGGCTTACCAAAGTAAACTAGGGTGATTCATTAAGGGCTTATTAATGACTAACATTGATTTAACATGCATGGATATTATCATCTTGTTTTTGTACACTCATCTTTGTATGTTTTTAACGCAGAATGTTAGCAAACACATGGTCATGTTTTCTTTCTCCCTCTCTCTCCTTGCTTCTCATCCTCTTTTCTCTGTGTACCTACAGAGTCCGTTTTTTTTGTTTGAATGTGAAAAATGCACCTATTAGAAGGAAAAATTATTACAACATTTTTTTTCTTAATGCTTTGTTCATTTCTTACATTCAGAAATTGTCTTACAGCAAATCAGTGTGGGAACATTGATATATATATATATATATATATATATATATATATATATATATATATATATATATATATATATGGAGAGAGAGAGAGAGAGAGAGAGAGAGAGAGAGAGAGAGAGAGAAATTTACGCATTGAAAATAAAAGTTTCTCACAAGTATTCTGAAGCAAATTTGGGGTATAAATATTACTATAGTTTGTTTTGTTCCTTTAATTGATGAACAGAATAATTCCTCTTCATATTCATTTTCCATTGATTTCTTTCCCTGTCATATGTGTATCCTTTGCTGACCAGCTAGTGGCCTGACAATTAAATTCCTGAGTTCTCTGTGTTCTGTCTGCCTCTCTTTGTGTGCCTATCAGCCTGCCTTCCTTTCTTTGTGTGCCTATCAGTCTTTCTGCCTCTCTTTGAGTATCTATCAGTCTGTCTGCCTCTCTTTGTGTGCCTATCAGTCTGTCTGCCTCTCTTTGTGTGCCCATCAGTCTGTCTGCCTCTCTTTGTGTGCCTATCAGTCTGTCTGCCTCTCTTTTTGTGCCTATCAGTCTGCCTGCCTCTCTTTGTGTGCCTATCAGTCTGTCTGCCTCCCTTTTTGTGCCTATCAGTCAGTCTGCCTCTCTTTTGTGTGCCTATCAGTCTTTCTGCCTCTCTTTGTGTGCCTATCAGTCTGTCTGCCTCTCTTTGTGTGCCTATCAGCCTGTCTGCCTCTTTTTTGTGTGCGCCTATCAGTCTATCTGCCTCTCTTTGTGTGCCTATCAGTATCTCTGCCTCTCTTTGTGTGCCTATCAGCTTGTCTGCCTCTTTTTTGTGTGCGCCTATCAGTCTATCTGCCTCTCTTTGTGTGCCTATCAGTATCTCTGCCTCTCTTTGAGTGCCTATCAGCCTGTCTGCATCTCTTTGTGTGCCTATCAGCCTGTCTGCATCTTTTTGTGTGCCTATCAGTCTGTCTGCCTCTCTTTGTGTGCCTATCAGCCTGTCTGCCTCTCTTTGAGTGCCTATCAGCCTGTCTGCATCTCTTCATGTGCCCATCAGACTGTCTGCTTCTCTTTTTTTTTGCCCGTCAGTCTGTCTACATCTCTTTGTGTGCCTATCCACCTGTCTGCATGCCTTTGAGTACTTTTCAGCCTGTCTGCCTCTCTTTGTGTGCCTATCAGTCTGTCTGCCTCTCTTTGTGTGCCTATCAGCCTGTCTGCCTCTCCTTTTGTGCCTATCAGCCTGTCTGCCTCTCTTTGAGTGCCTATCAGCCTGTCTGCATCACTTTGTGTACCTATCAGCCTGTCTTCATCACTTTTGTGCCTATCAGCCTGCCTGCCTCTCTTGTTGTGCCTATCAGCCTGTCTGCATCACTTTTTATGCCTATCAGCCTGTCTGCCTCTCTTTGTGTGCCTATCAGCCTGTCTGCCTCTCTTTTTGTGCCTATGAGCCTGTCTGCATCTCTGTTTGTGCCTATCAGCCTATCTGCATCTCTGTTTGTGCCTATCAGCCAGTCTTCATCACTTTTGTGCCCATCAGCCTGTCTACCTCTCTTGTTGTGCCTATCAGCCTGTCTGCATCACTTTTTGTACCCATCAGCCTGTCTGCGTCTCTTTGTGTGCCTATCAGCATGTCTGCATCACTTTGTGTGCCTATCAGCCTGTCTGCATTTCCTTGTATGCCTATAAGCTTGTCTGCGTCTTTTTTTGTGTGCCTATCAGTCTGTCTGCATCTTTTTGTGCCTGTCAGACTGTCTGCATCTCCGTTTGTGCCTATCAGCCTGTCTGCATTTCTGTGTGTGCCTATCAGCCTTTCTGCATCTATTTTTGTGCCTATCAGCCTGTCTGCATCTATTTTTGTGCCTATCAGCCTGTCTGTATCTATTTTTGTGCCTATCAGCCTGTCTGTGCCTATCAGCCTGTCTGCATCTCTTTTTATGCCTATCGGCCTGTCTGTGCCTATCAGCCTGTCTGTCTCTTCCAATGTTCCTTTTCATCTCTCAACCTATCTGCCTCACTGTAAGCTAGTCAGTTTTGTTGATGTCAGTGTTCACCTGTCTCTGTATTTGTTGATGTCAGTGTTCATCTGTCTCTGTATTTGTTGATGTCAGTGTTCATCTGCCCCTGTATTTGTTGATGTCAGTGTTCATCTGCCTCTGTATTTGTTGATGTCAGTGTTCATCTGTCTCTGTATTTGTATGATCTGTCTGTCTTCAGTGTCACTACTTTTTCCTGTCTTGAGATTCTTGTTTTATTTATTTGTTATTAATAAGTCTGAGATTGGTTCTATGTCTTCTTTTTCATGTATTCTGTCTCCTCCCCCTCCCTATCTGCCTACCTCTCTTATCCCTTATGGACAAGAGCCATATGTTAAGAAAAAAGTATACATTAATTCTTTAAAGAACAAATCTTTCTTTTGTCTTGTACGCTCTTAGACTTTGAAGCTGATGAGGGCTTCAAATGATTGGTGACGGCGACTGCTTGTTGGCTCACCATCTGAAGGCATTGGATGATTTCTCTGCAATGCTTTTCACCACTTGAAGCACATAATTATCGTTTTTGTGGTCTTTTCAGACAAAATGGTGACTGGTGGTTTGCTACGCACCTGAAACTGGCAACCGAGGGTACATCCCCAACAACTATGTCTGCACCGATGATGATTCCCCCCAGGCACAGGAGTGAGTGAGCTGTTGGCTTCTTTTGTCACATGTTTGTTTTTATATCTTAAACTGCCCATCAAGCTTTTTGCTTGTTTGTTAGTTTGATTTTACATATGAATTCAATGTCAAATGACAGTTTGAGAAAATATGTAGAAAACTCTATGTCAGCTAGAGGACCATTTATGAATCTTTGCTTTTAAGAGATTTTTAGGATTTTGTGTTCACTTTTTCATGGGTAGTTTTTTTGTCCACTCGTTGGTTGGTATTTGGAGCAGGTTCTCAGATCTGCTGCTGATTGTCATGAGGTAATGAGATGTATGTGCGTGTCCTTATATGTTTATTTTGGTGTGTATGCATACAGTTATGATCATGTCACAGCTCCAGCAGTTGTGTTTGCTACATCAAGAAAAAAAAAACAAACAGATAGTAAATAAAAACAAAAAGAATGTTACTACTTAAAGTACTTTTATGATATATTTATCTGTCCAAACAAATGCCTTATCTCCACTTGACATGGAACATGCTATACATCAAGAATCTCTTGGGAAAAAAAAAAAATCGAAATGGGGAACAAGAAGCTCACTCTACCTCAGCCTATCAGGAATACATGAGTAGTCTCCCTTGGCCGACACAATTTACTCCAGGCAACATAATTCAGTTTTCTTCTCTTTTCCATACTGAGGTGGGGGGGGGGGGAGAATGTCTTGGTGTTTAGACAGGTAAGTATCTCATAAGACTACTTTTAATAAAAAAAAAAAAATCCTTTTTTTCTTCACCTTACCTGTCCTAACAAATACCAGAATATCAAAGAAAAGGGTTTGAAATCTCACTTGAGAGACGGACCGGTGTTCAGACTGAAAATGCATAAGGCTGACCTCAGTTCGACTCCAGTGCCCCAAATGGCTTAAGTCTTAATGATTCCTGGTGGTTTTAACAATTGTCCCCACTCTCCCTCAAGTAACAATGACGAAGGTCAAAATGGGAAAAGAAAATGATCATTAGAGCAATGTGCATACACAACAATGTAAAACTAAATAATTATGTGTATGAAGCACATAACAGGTACGTACATGCGTAACAGTATGAGGGTGTGTCAAGGCACAACATTCCAGAGATAAGATTTGCCTCAATCCCAAAAGTTGGGAGCAAACAAAATGTGTGTGTCGAAACACCTCTGTATAAGGCTGAAGATATACCAAGAAAGGGACTACAGAGACATTCCAAATGGATGCGTCCACAAAAATGCCAGAGTTATCGCAAGCCATTCTCAATGGATGAGATAACAACATAGACTGATAATACAAATGCCCAAATGCACAAAGCCATTCCCTGATGAACATAAAAAAAATAATGGTATAAAATGGTGGTGAAAATATTATCACAATGCCATTCTGCGTGTTGTAACTATAAACATGCTCCAGCTGTACAGGGTTGGATCTTACACCACGGATGTGCCAAGATTAAGATGATCACCTTGCCATTCTCCAATGGATGTGGAAATAACAAAGCTTTAAGTGTACAAAGCCCATTCCCTAATGCTACTAAAGTTTCCAGTGCCCAAATAAACCCCTCCCTCCCTTTTTTTTGTTTTCGTTTTGAAAGGCAACAAGGCTAAACAAATTAACCAGGCTCTTTTGTTGGTGATGCTGCACATATGACATTCACTCATAAAGCCTTCTTGCCGATTGAAGGGATCCCGCTGGAGTGAGTCCATGAGTGAGCCAGTACACTCAGATATTGGCTTTTAGACACAGTAACTGTTAGTATCTCCACACCGTCACAGCACTCAGTTTAGCTGTTTCAGTGAACTTCGGCAGGTTCCACATTAACAAAATCTGATATAGGAGGACTGGATTCACTCTGTTGAAACACATGATCTTATTATAACTCTCTTCAGTTTAATTAAACATGTTATCTGAAGAGTGAAAAGGGGAAACAATCACTCTGGAAAGGTGGCTTTGCTCACCATGACTACTCCTCTCAGATAGTCCAGACCCCCCAGTGTCCTAAGTCATATCTTTAAAACAGAACCTGCCAAAGATGCTCATCATTTCCAGCTGACTGCCTGACATGCATCCGGTACCACAGTTTTCCACCATGGGGTGTAACTGGCAGAGAGAGCCCGGACCTCGTGTGCCCTCATATCCTCTCTGGGGCAAGAGGTTTCTGGCCAAAGACGTAAGCCTGGCGGATGACCTGTCTGAGCTAAGGCCTTTTTGGTCTGGGGTCTTATAGCAGCTCCCAGTCTGCCACACCAAAGGGGCAAGTCACAGGAGTCTGACTCTGTCCTCTGAAGGATGACCCTCAGTGCTCTGGCAGGACAGGTAACCTGCTCCACCTTTGGACATCTACGCCTGGTACAAGACAATGAAGGGACCAGTGGTGGTAGGGTAATCGTCAGAGGCCGCTGTTTGGAAGCTGATGCCCTCTCCTCTCTAGGAGCAGAGTAAAAGACTTTCTATGGGAGAATCAGGATATATATCTGAATCTCTCGAGCAAGATATTGTATCATCCAAATGTTACTGTGTTCAAGGTGGGAAGAGATGCGCATCAGACCAGGCATAGCTGATGGGCCAATTCCCATATCTCATCCTGCTTTGGCTTATTTCTGGTCTAACTTCCAATTCTATGGAACCAAGGAAAGGAAGGTTAAGAAACTGACAGACATGGAAGAGTGCTCTCCCGAAGGCAACTTCCTGGAAAAAAGAGACCATAACAGAGGGAATGCAGTCTTGAATGGTTTTCAGGAACTGGTCCAACTTGTGATGGTCATCAATAGGGGAACAAAAGGAAATCCTTTAGGTCCCAACAGCACAGGAGGTAACCAGGTGTCAAACAAGATATTCTCCTACTGAGAGAGAGAGAGGCAGAGCAGAAGGCATGAGGGGAAAAAGAGACCAGTCCCACAAACCTCCCGGGAGATCGCCAGAAGAGGAATTCTCAAACGGTGAAGAGGCACCAGATACAAGTCTCAACAAAAGTTAAACTCATTACTCCTTCCTTAATTTCTGTTACAATCATGAATTATTATTCATACAAACGAAATTGTGACCATGACAAATAGGTGCCTAAAAAGAACATTCAGCTGGAGAAGCAAACATGCTGACATCATCAAGGTTACGACCAAGGACATGGTTGTGGGAATTCCCGAAGGAAAGGCTACTCACAAAAAAGCCGTCCACAGTATTGAAAACAAGTCAGATGTTTATCCCCTCAAATGTATAGGTTCACCATAAACTAAATTCTATACAACTCTGAGCCAAAAGGAGACTTGTGAATTCCTATGTAGATATCTGCAGTCTGAATGTCATGTCCAGCCGAATTGCCAGATTGAATGATGAAGCATATAGCACAAATAGTAAACACAAATGTTAGAAAATTGTCAGTAAACAACTGACGTAATCAAAGTCTGAGATGACAGTCTGATGAGCTGCCGAATCAGGATCGATTCGATTGTAGGCAGATTTACTTCCAGATTTCACCAGGTTCTTCTTTGTATTTTATTCGGCAATACTAGAAAAGAGGGGTTAAACTTGAACCATGATGACAGGGATGGAGGGTTAATCTAAAGAAGAAATAGCAAGAACACTAATGAAACAGGCTTCTGTTTCTGGATAAACAGCCTTTACCATGGGAACACAGAGCGCGCATAATGTGAAGGAAATCATTTAACATGTCTCGATACTGTCCAACATTTTTATTTTTTAAAGCGCAAGGTAATGAGTCGGTATCCTCACTGCCAGTCTCCTCAAAAAAGGACAAAATCCATACCTTTTGAAACCTGGGAGCAGGAATATGAACATAAGCATCTGAAAGAGTGCTATAAATAACTGACCATGCGTTGTCAGTAGCTGACCTCGTCAGTGCATACTCAGAGATAGTGGAAATATCATCATTATCATAATACTCATCCATATTATCGTTGTCATGTACCAATTCCTCTCGGTCATCATGTACCAATTCCTTTTGGTCATCATGTACAAATTCCTCTCGCTCATCAGTCTCCCTTACGCTGACTTTCATACCAAGCCTGCCTCTCATCTGGTCAGAGTGCAACCTGTCCTCCTTGCTGATGCTACCCAGGGAGCACCCAGTCACACCAATGAGTCCTCTTGGAGCGATGTCTGTCGGCAACTCTCCAAGCCATTGCTGTTCCATGGAGACAAGCTCCTCTGAGGCCTACCAGGAAGATGTGAGATCAGCTGCTCCTCAAAAACAGATCAACTGGAGGTAGGGATTCTAGTGCGTGCTGGGGGGAGACGCTGGTCTGTCTCTACTGTGCCCAGGACCGAGGCTGAAGCGGTGAAGGGAGGAGCATTGGTGGCTACCCTCACCAAAACTGGCTGACCCTTGGAACGTGCAGGTATCATGTCTGTTGAGTGTAGACAGGTTGCCGACAGGAAGTTCAAAGTCTGTAGGAAGATGGCGACAGACGTTGGATAAGTTAGGCCGTGCCATAATAATTTTCTTGATTGTTGATTCAAGAAGACATGTTCTCTCCCCACGAGGAAGAAGCAGAGTCAAAGGAACACTTCCACTGATCCACATTGGAACACTTCCACTGATCCACATTGGAACACTTCCACTGATCCACATTGGAATGCTTCCACTGATCCACATTGGAATGCTCGAATGAAAACAAGAGCACGCGTCCTGGTCAAGGAAATTGAAAAAAATTGAATTATGGGGAGGGTAGTGAGTTGATTACATGTCGGCCAGGGCAAAACACTCCTGTATTCCTGTAGTTTGAGTAAAGTTAGCTCCCCACTCTCCATATTGATTTTTTTTTTTTTTATATAGATTCTTGATGCATAGTGTGTTCCATGTCAAGTGGAGATACGGCATTTGTTTGGACAGGTATGTATGAAGAAAACATGTTAGTGAGGGGGAATAGAAACAAAATGAAAGTTTGTGAGGGAGATGAAGTCTGATTTTCCAAAACCACTTAATGACAATAGAGGATATTTGACTCACATGTGTCAACAATCATGTGAATATTAAGGGGAGAAATTTTAGTGAGTCAGTAGAGCTAGGCATGAAACATGACCAAGCCTTCTTCATCAGTTCAAACAACAATCATTTTGTGATGGCTATGGGAACAAATTATGTTCAAATAGCTTTAAAACTACTATGCACCAGATGCAAGATTGTGTTCAGCCTCACATATTATGGATACTATGTAGCCCATCTGTAATAGCTTGATCTATTTAATGACAGTTTTGTAACAAATTTTAAATGTAACTAATAGTGAACTGCTTGCTTAGAAACATAGGCAAATGAATCACAAGACAAAACATGACACATTTTGACCTCTTAGGTCTTCTTCAGGCAAATTACAAAACACTCAGGACAACAAAAATGAACAAGCAATCACTTATCTTCATTCACTTCAGGGTAAGATGGGCATTGAATCCATGACAGCTTTGTGTTGGAGGAAAGCAAAAGAAAAAAGATTGCTGCATATTCAGTGCATATCATCATCACATCATCTTCATTTTTTTTCTTCTTTTTTTTTGTCCTTTTGCCAGTTGGTGGTATAACGTTGATCGAAAAGAAGCTGACAAAATGTTGTTGCTACCAGGCAATTCTGTTGGAACCTTTCTTGTTCGGGAATCACAGGGTAAGTACCCGGTATTAGAAATACCCGTAAAACTTGATAGCCAATTATTTTGATGGAGTGTTTTTACATTGCAGGCTTTTCAAGAACTTGTTATTTATTGTAAATGTGTGTTGACTGCTAGGAAGTTAGAGCATTTGATTCACTGAATGGAAAGAAATCTGCATGGTATGCTGTTTGCTAGTTTTCTTTTGTATTTTCATATGAGTACAGCTGTAGCCTATGATATAATTAGAAGGCAGAATGAACATTCCAACTGTATTAAAAGCTGATAGGTAGCAATTTGGTACATGTGTGTTCGCACCATACCATACAGAGACCCTGTGAAGACAGCGATGTTTTGGCCTAGAATTTTTTTATGTAAAATTTTTTTAAATGTGAATTCCCAATGTCTATGAAAGTATTGCAAATTATGCTTGCAGGCTTATTTCACTGGCTATGTGGTTTGTCTTGCCTGACTGCTGAATTTTCACCCCAGCTTTTCACATCATCTGTCCATCTTTACCTGCATGCAAAGCACCTCCGCTCCATCCCATTGCTGGGACTTTTTTTTCTCGTATTTCCCAGGTGGGCACTTAGGATTCACTTGGTATGAGTGTTTCTCATAAGGTCATTTCTAAGGTCATTAAGTGCATTGCTTACGACCAGGTTTTTATTACCTCACCATGAAGGAAGTCACACAAGTTATGTTCTTAGAGAAAACAACTCATTTTTTTTGTTTTTACAAGACAGTGAGGTGAGGTTTTTTATGTTAGAAGCTTACTGCTGATGAAAACAATCTCTTCATCACATGATACTGCTAACAGCAGCATGGCGTGAGCCAGAGAATCCAGCTTGTTGTCAGACATGAACACATGTATCTCAGACATGAACACATGTATCGTTTGAACGTTTCGCCAGTAAGCACTACCACACAGCCAAACAGATGAGCTGACATGAATAGTCATGTTCTTGTGAATCCCATCCTCATGTGCTTTGAATCTGCATTGAGTTGGCTGCGCTTTTACTTCCTCGCTTAAGATTTAAAAAAGAAAAAGGTACTTGATTCTGTTCAGGAAGTGGTGGAAGGAGAATTGTATACTCTTATTTCTTAGCATTGTGCCATAGATTAGCTTAAATCTATCAAATTTCTCTGTCTCTAGGGCCATCAGGCTGTTAGACTACAACCTTTTGTTTCATGGGTTCCAGTAGAGACTTGTAGATTTTGACCGTATAAGTTTTAATGAACATTCATTGAAGTGTTTTCTTATTTTTTTTGCTGACAGATAGGCAGACAGATACTATTAGGTATGCACAGTTGTGCACACTGAGTCACAAACATAAAACGAATCACTCAACACACACAATACACACACATACACACACAAACACAAACATGCACACACAATTTCACACACATTTACACACACACACACACACACACACACACACACACACACACACACACACACACACACACACACACACACTATTACACACACAACATAGTCACACACACATACACACATACCTCCCCTCCCCCCCGACCGTCCCTTCCCCCATTCTCATAGAACCAGGCGGCTGAAATCAGTCTCCTACTCTGTAGACAACAACCATGCGGAAGATAATTGTACAACAATATCAACCACACCTGTAGAGGACTCTCTTTTACACAGTTGAGTACATTTTTCGCCAGTATTTTTTTTTTTTGTTCATGGAAAAAATGCTTTGATAGTCCCCAAAGCATCCTGTGGCTGACTTGAACTTTGGCTTTCCCAAAAGGAAGATTACATTTGTTTACATGGAAACCATGCAATGTTTGTCAACAGACAAAGCTTCCTATGTGCTGTCCGTGCGTGACTGCGACCAGCTGACAGGGGATCCCTCCGTCAAACATTACAGGGTGAGGAGAATGGACAATGGGAGCTATTACATCAGCCCAAGGCGCTCATTTCTGTCCATTTTTGATATTATTGACTTTTATACAGGTAAGAATTTGGGCACAGTAGCTTCTCTGTGTACCTGTGTGATATTTATGATTTTGACTGTACGTTGTGTATGTCTGTGTTATTTTATTTCTTTTTCTCCTCTTTGTTTTCTGGTCTCATCTTCAGTGGCGGTGCTCCCGCACCATGCATTGCATCTTCAGTGGCAGTGCTCCCGCACCACTCATTACATCTTCAGTGGCGGTGCTCCCGCACCATGCATTGCATCTTCAGTGGCAGTGCTCCCGCACCACTCATTACATCTTCAGTGGCGGTGCTCCCGCACCATGCATTGCATCTTCAGTGGCAGTGCTCCCGCACCACTCATTACATCTTCAGTGGCAGTGCTCCCACCATGCATTGCATCTTCAGTGGCAGTGCTCCCGCACCATGCATTGCATCTTCAGTGGCAGTGCTCCCGCACCACTCATTATATCTTCAGTGGCGGTGCTCCCTCACCACTCATTGCATCTTCAGTGGCGGTGCTCCTGCACCACTCATTACATCTCCAGTGGCAGTGCTCCCGCACCACTCATTGCATCTTCAGTGGCTTGAGGGGTACGGTCACCTGCCAGGCTGGTCAGGACATTTGAGCAACAGTCTTTGAGTCACATCCCTTCAGTTGATAAAGCTTGCCTGTGAAGTTCCAGTCTTCCCATCTGAGGGCGAAAAGCCAACTCCAGTCTGGCTAGGAGGTGGCTAGGGCTGAAAAAGGCCACAAATGAATGGCTGTGATGGGGAATTGAACCCACAACCTTCTAGTCTGAAATGTGCAATGGTGGCACAGCGGCTGGCGTTCTAATTTTTCACCCAACTATCCATTTTATTGTGTGCTTGTGGCACCAATGGTGATGGCACATCATGTTCAGAACAACAACCCCCAATGTCCTTTTCCTCCTTTTTTCTGTGTCTTTCCCTTTGCTTTATGGAGAGTGTAATGTGTTCTTGCAGCAAGACTCAGGCTTTGTCTCTCATGCTGTTTCCCTCATTTGTTCATTTCAACCAGTTTTCCTAACTATTGCCAATTAATTTGATGTGTGTAAGGATAACCTCAAAGAGAGTTGGCTACCAAAATCTATAGTCCCCCCCTCCCCCCAATTTTGTGTCAAAGAACATTTTGCAGAGAAGATTTCAGTTTAGACAGGGTTGTTTTGTTTATTCAACAGTATTGAAAATCATCTTTTTCATCATTCTTATATTTGTTACCCAGTGTTATGATCAGTGGAGTGGGGGACTGAAGTGATGCAGTGACTACTACTTTTGACTGTGTAAACCACAGCTGCTAGCATTGCATGTTTTGTTTAGTAACAGGTCGCTCTCTAGAAGTTAATACCATTGTCTTTGAAAGTCATTTTCTGATGTGGAAAGTAATAAATTAAAGCAAAATGTTATTGCACAGTCCATTTGCAAGTGATTTCAACAGCGAATACGTCTTGTTTTGTGGGTGCAGAGACTGCTGAGGGTTTGTGCGCTCGCCTGACCAAGCCATGTCCCAGAATACGGCCGGTGGTACAGTTTAGGGAGCTGGAAGTAAGCAGAGACGCCATCAAGCTGACCAACAAGCTGGGTGCTGGATGTTTTGGTGAAGTGTGGAAAGGTAAGACAAGGGTGTAAGGATGATGGTGTTTACCTTATTGTTCATGTTAGGGTATTTATGTAGCGCCTATCCTCAGGGACCAAGCTCTAAGTGCTTTACACTACATGCTTCCAGGCTGCCTACATAGGCCAAACCAGCTGAAGAGCTACTTTTTAGTGCTAAATTGGGTTGTTTCTCATTTCATTCAGTCCAATATCAATCACTCAGTGGTTTAGTCATGTTTTCATTTGTTTTGTCCACGGAGGATGCATGCCATGTATATGCATGTTATCCATATCAGCTGTCAAACTGACCTTCTATTCCATAAGTTTTTGTGTCAGGATTTTACATGTGTACAAAATTTTGTATATGCATTCACACAAGGAACCTCAGTTTGCAGTCTCATTTGAGGGACTTTTTGAGAACTGGAGTCAGAACCAGGGGGGAAAAAAACTCGCCTGTACCGAAATAGCCCAGCAGAGATTCAACACGTGTAACCCCCAGGACTGCTAGGATCATGAGTCTGGCACTCTACCAACTGAGCTATTCCAGCCCCTGTTCTGTTTAAAAAAAACAACTTTTCTTTACTCATGCAGCATCTGGAAATAGCTGCATATGTGTAGGTAAATGTTAAACATAGTGCTTGGAATTAGAATGTAAACAGAATTTTATTGAAAACCAGGGGAGCAAGTATCTTCTCATGTCAGTTGACTGCTGTGAGATGGGTGTCGGTGCCAGTGAAAATGCTTCTGCCTCTGGTTCCAAAGCTTTTTCAGTACTTGGTGGACATGGATGTTGGCATGCTAGTTGTATTGCAAGAGAAAAAAAATAAACAAGCAAGTAATTGAAGTTCCTGATCAGCCACTGCTTTTAATCATTATTGTATTGTAGGTTTATTTTACTCATTAACCATCCTATAGCAAAGATGAAATCAGCAAATGTATCAGGCTTAAACTGTTAAGGTTCACTTGAGGTCAAATGAAACAGAAAGAATCTGTCACGGATAAAGATGAAAAGGGGCCCTCAGAATGAATGGATACTGTTAGAAACATGTTCTTGCCATCAATATTTTCGACAAATATTTGTTCAATTTAAGTAGGTTCTGGATATTTTTATAACAATTTCTTGAAGTGTTAGACAAAATGGTATGAACTTTACCCATTTGATGGCCCTGAATAGTGTTCTCTGGTGCGAAGGAATGCAAGAAATTCAAGTTGTGCCTGTAATTCTCTGGATGTGCAATGCAGTACAGTACCATGCCTGAACAAATACATTCCATCCTTTCTTCACTATTGTATACAACTGACACAGATGCAGGCTCTCTCTCTCTCTCTCTCTGTCTCTGTCTCTGTCTCTGTCTCTCTCTCTCTCTCTCTCTCTCTCTCCCCTTTCTCTCTGTCATGCATATATGCAATTCAACACACACACATGAATACACATGCACTCTGTCTGTCTGTCTGTCTCTTTCTCTCTCTCTCTCTCTCTCTCTCTCTCTCTCTCTCTCTCTCTCTCTCTCTCTGTCAGCAGTTTAGTTCATTATGTTGCAAAGATCTGTACATTACCCTCCAATCTCTTCCTTAGGGAAGCTGAGGAACGTGGTTGACATAGCAGTGAAAACATTGAAGCCTGGCACCATGTCGCCGGAAGCGTTTCTGGAAGAGGCCAAAATCATGCACCAGCTGCGCCACGCCAAGTTGGTGCAGCTGCTGGCTGTCTGCACAGCTGCCGAACCCATCTGGATCGTGACGGAACTCATGGTTCACGGAGCCTTGCTGGATTACCCTGCGAAACGATGGGGGAAGGCTGGTGAAATTCCCCGTCATTGTGGAAATGGCTTCACAGGTAAGGCTGCGTATATTGAACAGTGTCCCATACATCAGGAGGTTGACAATAGAGAAAAACAAACCAAATGAGTGTGTCATGTGTTAGCGTAGTGGGCTAGTTTCCAGGGTGTTCATCTTCGCAGACTGTGACAAGTCAGTGATGTGCGCCTGCATTCTTTACAACCAATAGTATGGCACGGGTTCAACTCATAGATCACACAGCCCCTCTAACAAGGTCATTTGAGCATTCAGTACCTGACAATTGTCAGTTCTGCTGATAAACTCTGGTTGAAGATCACCAGTACATGATGCTGCATACAGGAGTCATGGAAAAGTCCCAAAGCCCATTTATTCCATGTATATTCATTGTCATCATAATGTTACCTTAAAGTGTATATGTACAGATTTAAGAAATTAATGAACATGAATTTTTTTTTTTAACATTCTGTTCAGAGTTATCTCTATTTTTGATAACCTTTTTTTTTTAGAAGTTCTTTTTGTAAGATTTTACACTGATGCATGACTTTCACATGCAGCATCACATATCTGGATTTCAGTGGGACATTTTTTTTCTTCATTTTATATGAAAATTCATGGAAACATCAGGCATCATAATTATTTTTCATGCATTATGGTTGATGTTTGTAGCCAAGCAGTTGTGGTGTAGGACTTTCAATCTGAAGGCGATAGGGTTTAAACCATAGTAAGGCTGTGGGGACTTAATTAAGGCAGATTTTTTTTTTCAGTTTCTTCATGACCTGTACTCCTGTGGTTTATCACACAGATAGCTGATGCAATGGAATACTTGGAGATGCAGAACTTTGTTCACCGTGACCTCAGGGCAGCCAACATCCTGGTGGGAGAGCATCAAGACGTCAAGGTGGCTGATTTTGGCCTGGCCCGGATTCTTCAAGAAGAGGACATTTATGAGGCCACAGAAAGTGAGTCTCCATGTGTCCTTTCATTATGTCTTTCAGAATTCATTTTTGGATGTATAAGTTTAGGCTAGGGATAACAGGAAGAGGAATGATTATCAACAACCAACAATTAACAATGAGTTCCCACGGCGTACATTTCTATGCTCACAAATGAATTAAGCAAGCAGGGGCCCATGAACACAAATATTGAAGTGTAGTCATGCAGGGAAAAAAAGCCAGGAGACAAGCCTGTCACACTGGCAGGCAGGGAACTGTCACACTGGCTGGCAGGGAACTGTCACACTGGTAGGCAGGGAACTGTCACACTGGCAGGCAGGGAACTGTCACACTGGCAGGGCAGGGAACAGGCAGGGAACTGTCACACTGGCAGCCAGGGAACAAGTAGGGAACTGTCACACTGGCAGGCAGGGAACTGTCACACTGGCAGGCAGGGAACAGGCAGGAAACTGTCACACTGGCAGACAGGGAACTGTCATACTGGCAGGCAGGGAACTGTCACACACTGGCTGGCAGGGAACTGTCACACTGGGTAGGAAGGGAACTGTCACACTGGTTGGCAGGGAACTGTCACACTGGTGGCCAGGGAACAAGCAGGGAACTGTCATACTGGCAGGCAGGGAAACTGTCACACTGGCAGGCAGGGAGCAAGCAGGGAACTGTCACACTGGCAGGCAGGGAACTGTCACACTGGCAGGCAGGGAACTGTCACACTGTCTGGCAGGAAACTGTCACACTGGTAGGCAGGGAACTGTCACACTGGTAGGCAGGGAACTGTCACACTGGCAGGCAGGGAACTGTCACACTGGCAGGCAGGGAACTGTCACACTGGCAGGCAGGGAACAGGCAGGGAACTGTCACACTGGCAGCCAGGGAACAAGTAGGGAACTGTCACTGGCAGGCAGGGAACTGTCACACTGGCAGCCAGGGAACAAGTAGGGAACTGTCACACTGGCAGGCAGGGAACTGTCACACTGGCAGGCAGGGAACAGGCAGGAACTGTCACACTGGCAGGCAGAGAACAGGCAGGGAACTGTCACACTGGCAGACAGGGAACTGTCATACTGGCAGGCAGGGAACTGTCACACTGGCTGGCAGGGAACTGTCACACTGGGTAGGAAGGGAACTGTCACACTGGTCGGCAGGGAACTGTCACACTGGTGGCCAGGGAACAAGCAGGGAACTGTCACATTGGCAGGCAGGGAACTGTCACACTGGCAGGCAGGGAACTGTCACACTGGCAGGCAGGGAACTGTCACACTGGCAGGCAGGGAACAAGCAAGGAAATGTCACACTGGCAGACAGGGAACTGTCACACTGGCAGGCAGGGAACAAGCAGGGAACTGTCACACTGGCAGGCAGGGAACTGTCACACTGGCAGGCAGGGAACTGTCACGCTGGCAGGCAGGGAACTGTCACACTGGCAGGCAGGGAACTGTCACACTGGCAGGCAGGGAACTGTCACGCTGGCAGGCAGGGAACTGTCACACTGGCAGGCAGGGAACTGTCACGCTGGCAGGCAGGGAACTGTCACACTGGCAGGCAGGGAACTGTCACACTAGCAGGCAGGGAACTGTCACGCTGGCAGACAGGGAACTGTCACACTGGCAGGCAGGGAACAAGCAGGGAACTGTCACACTGGCAGGCGGGGGACTGTCACGCTGGCAGGCAGGGAACTGTCACACTGGCAGGCAGGGAACTGTCACACTGGCAGGCAGGGAACAAGCAGGGAACTGTCACACTGGCAGACAGGGAACTGTCACACTGGCAGGCAGGGAACTGTCACGCTGGCTGGCAGGCAGGGAACAAGCAGGGAACTGTCACACTGGCAGGCAGGGAACTGTCACACTGGCAGGCAGGGAACTGTCACACTGGCATCCAGGGAACTGTCACACTGGCATTCAGGGAACTCTCCTTGCAGTTGCCAGACACTGACAGTTTGACTGGTTCAGGCATGCATGTGTGTGCTGCTGTGACTCCCTTTCTAACATCATACAGAACAGCATGGGGAGTGGATGTCCCAGAAACAGACCACAGGAATCCTGGACTGACACTGTTGAAAACTGAACAGGTGACACCTCTGTCTTTTTGTGTATGACTGAGGGGAGAGGACAGTAGAGATCCTTCCTCACCCAAACATGTCACAGTACTTTATAATCTCTGTTGTGAAACAATGATCCAGCATGTCACGGTACTTTATGACCTCTGTTGTGAAACAATGATCAAGCATGTCACAGTACTTTATGACCTCCGTTGTGAAACAATGATCAAGCATGTCATGGTACTTTATGACCTCTGTTGTGAAGCAATGATCAGGTATGTCATGGTATTTTATGACCTACATTTTGAAGCAATGATCTTGCTCACCCAAGCATGTCATGGTACTTTATGACCTACAGTATGAAACAATGATCTTGCTCACCCAAGCATGTCGTGGTACATTATGACCTCCATTGTGAAACAATGATCTTGCTCACCCAAGCATGTCATGGTTCATTATGACCTACAGTGTGAAACGATGATCTTGATCACCCAAGCATGTCGTGGTACATTATGACCTACAGTGTGAAACAATGATCTTGCTCACCCAAGCATGTCTTGGTACATTATGACCTACAGTGTGAAACAATGATCTTGCTCACCCAAGCATGTCATGGTACACACTGACCTACAGTGTGAAACAACGATCTTGCTCACCCAAGCATGTCATGGTACTTTATGACCTCCATTGGAAAACGATGATCATGCAGGGACAAAATGCTCTGTGTTACAGACACCAAGTTTCCAATAAAATGGACTGCCCCCGAAGCTGCTCTGGAGCGCAAGTTCAGCATCAAGTCTGACGTCTGGTCATTTGGCATACTGCTGTATGAGCTGATCACATTTGGACGTGTTCCTTACCCAGGTAAGCATGCTGTCGATGACATGATGACCTACATAATAACCAACCTCATACATCCTTTTCTTTTTTTTTTTTTTTTTTTTTTTTTTTTCATGTGAAATCTTGGATCTGGATTACTTTTTGTGTGTGTGTTTTTTTTTTTCAAGAACTTTGTCCAGTATAGTATTTAGTGACAGGGAAGAAAATTTTGAATGTGTTCTTTGATTATCTTTGTCCAGTACTTAAATTAATGAAAGGGATGGAAAATAAAAGACTGATGAAACATAAGCAACTGTCTTGAAATAGGAAGGAGGTGGGGAGTGTACTTCATGTAACAAACTTTTGTGAGATCAATGCATTTGACAGGTAATCACATGTAGGATGAGGAATATTCAGAATTCAGATTTAGGATGAGGAATAAAGAGTGAGAGTCATCAAGGATGGGGGATTTGTTTGATAAGTCTGCATTCCAAATGAAGAGTTTTTATGTCTTTCTCTGTGGAAAAGAAATCGCATAAATATGTGATTATGTACTAACACATTTTACCCAGCAAGTCATAGGAAGTCTATAAGAATATAGGTTTCTGGATTCTGGATTCGACATTAGAAAAGTATTTAGACTCAGAATCAAAAACTTACTTTGAGAATATTTCGACAGGGTCGCCCTGTCTTCTTCAGCTCACTGTTGCTGTTGTGGCAGCGAGGCCTGGTGGGGCAACTTGTGTGGGGTGAATAGTTCTAAGGATCTGATTGTAGATGGGGGGAAGTTCAAAACCTTGATCTCTGTTCAGGCTGGGGCATCAAGTCTTGATTTTGATGGCTTCTTTAACTTTTCTTTCTGTGAGGAAGGGCTCTGTAGATAAGATCTTGGTTTCTTGGGGGCTGAAACTGTGGCCTGTGGCTTGTAGGTGTTCGTGTATGGCAGAAGTAGATCGGTTTTTTTGGTGTTCCTGTAGGCAGGTGGTGAGCGGTCTTGCTGTCTCGCCAATATAGGTATTGGCACAGTCTTGAAACCCTACTTTGCTGGCAGCAACTGACCCATGTCAAAGACAAAACGGACCCCCTCATTATATGTGCATAATGACTTGAGTCTTAACAGATTTGCATGAATGCTGACTTCAGAAAATGAAAATTTCTCCTTGCTTAACCAACCATGTGCAACTGAAATTTGAATTCCAGGCCTTCTAGACAAAGTCTGATGCACTTAATCACCATTTGGTTTCCACTGACAACTGACAATCTGAACCTTAGAAACATGGCTGTGTATATGGTTGTTTCCCTTGCGCTGCCTGTTCCTGTTTACAGCTGCCTCCAGATGCTAGATTCTGGATGTTTGTCTTCATGTGTGAATATTGCCTGTCAGATGTTTTCATGTGGATTGCTGGATATATGAAGATTGAGAAATGAAATAGAGGGAAAACGTGCTGAATTATTTGAGGAGACATGAGCAGACCTGAAGAACACTAAATTTCAAAGGAAATATTTTATTGTTCACAGAGAGATTTTTTCATTATATTTCGTATGGTTTTACTATTGTTTTTTGCCATTTAGCTCCTCGAACAAGACACTGTTATGTTTTTCTTAGGACATCTATGAATAGTTTAGTGTAATTGAGTTTTTCTGACCAACTGAACTTCCATTTGTTTTTCTTGATTCCTAATATTGTTTTGAGGATTGATGTCGCACACGGGACTTTCCTTTTTCCTTTCTTGTTCAGTACATCTTTTTGAAGGACAGATGTTACTTGATGAACAATCAGTTCTATCTATGCATGATGAACCTTCTGTGAACTAGATAAATCATTAATGTCCATCTTTTGTTGGCCAGGTATGACAGGTTCCGAGGTGCTGGTCAGGATTGAAAAGGGATACCGTATACCCAAACCTATGGGAGGGTCTGGGTGCCCGGATTCTTTCTACGATATCATGACCCAAGTGTTGGAACAAGTATGCCGAGCAGAGGCCGACCTTTGCCTTTCTGCATTGTTTTTTTTGATGACTACTTCATTAACATTGAGCCCAATTACCAGGGCGCCGAAGACTGAAGTTTTTATTCGGCTGAAAATGTGCTTCAGGCAGTGATAAGGATAATCATTTCTTGTACTTAATCAAAGTGCAAACCGTTAAGCGCTCACAATTTCATGCACACACACATACGTGCATACACGCTTCTCTGCACACACATGTGTGCACACGTGCACACACGCACACACACACACACACACACACACATGCACACACACACACACACACACACACACACACACACACACACACACACACACACACATACACACACAGCCATGCATGCAACCACACGTGCAAGAGTGTACTCATATGCACTTTGGGTGACATATATAAGCTCATTGCGAGAAGATTGTAGTATGTCAAAACTCAACCAGTCTACAACTACGTAACACAGTAATTAATGCGCAATGTGAAAAATGAGAAGTTCTGAGCCAGTTCTTTTCCTCAGAGTCAGACAACAACAAATAGAAGCAATGCTCAGAATGTCAGTAGGCAGCAGCATCAAAGCAAGAATGAGACATAAGGCAACGAACACAGTTCAAACAAAATTAACACACAGTCAACACATTTCTCTTCCATACTTTTTCAAATGAGAGAAAGACTATGTGGGATTTGACGAACAGCACAAAGTTGATTATGTGTTCATGTAAATACCTGTATATATTTGAATGGGGGTAATGTCTTTTCTGTATGTTTCTTTTTTTCTTCTTTTTCATTGAAACAATGATCTTTGTTGACAAAAGAAGTGTTTGCCCTGTGTATGTATGGGCAGGTCACTATGAAGCAAGATATTGTTAAATGTACCGTCTGTCTGTGTGTTCCCCTGTCATTAATATAAGTCAGAAACAATCGGATGGACCTTCATGAAATTGTATAGTGTCGTTTGGAGGGTCAGTACTGAGAAATGACTTGAGCTGTTGAAAGGAACAAAATGGCTGATAGAAAAAAAAAAATCTGATGGTATATAACACACCTTCGTTTGAGCGAGGAATGCTGTATGAGTACAAACAGGTTGCATCACTTTTCTCCAAAGATGTTTTCATTAGTTTAAACTTTTGTGCTATTCAAATCTTAAATAAATGTCAGCGAACTGCCCAGAGAAGGGTGGACAAACGAGTCACAAGACAAAACACAACGCGTTTCGACCTCTCAGGTCTTCTTCAGGTGAAACAAAAACGAATAAAAATAACGAAATAACGAAAATGCACTTAGCTTTGATTGCTTCAGATTCGTTTTTTTGTTTCACCTGAAGAAGACCTAAGAGGTCGAAACGCGTTGTGTTTTGTCTTGTGACTCATTTGACCATGTTTGTCTGGGCGATTTGCTGACATTTATTTAAGATTTGTTTAGATTTCCGCCTGCAGTTGTTTCACTTTGCAGCTAGATCTATTTTGTGCTATTGCTGAAATCAGTCCAGGAGAAATTTTTGATGCTGATAGGTTTTTTTTTTTAATTCTAAAATCATTTTTTGTGGTATTAATATGAAAAAAAAACAAGAGCAATTCCACTTTCATATTGTCTCTTGAAGATTGGTATTTGAAAATCTGGTTTAGGATGTCCATCAAGTTATTTTCCTGTCAGGGTATGCAGTGCTTTCTTCTATACTGTCCAGGTTAGTCATTATGTGTTGGCTCTGATCACAGATTCCAACTTTACATAGAGAATGAAGGTAACTAGTGCAAGTTGTTTCCAGTTTCTGTTAAAGAAATACCAAAGAAGAATGTTTTTATCAGCAGAAATCCAAATGTTGAGCTATTCTTTCGCTTTCACTCTTGTAGAAGAATGTTTCTCAGGTGGTTACAAGCTTTCGATTATGTCGCAGGATTTTTCTCAGGTTGACTACCCACCTGAGGTAAATCCTGAGATGGGATCAAAAGCTTCGCATACATTTGACATTTGGGATATTTGGAGGTAATAACCTTTGAGAACTCAAACACTTTGAGAAAATGTGATAAGTGGAATTTTATCCAAAATTGATTAAAGAAGTATTTTGTTCAGGGAAGAAAAAAAAAGGGGGGGGGGGGGGGGGGGGGGGTGGGGGTAAAGGGATTTTTGAGGGGAGGGGAGTTGATGAATGAGGGCTGGAAAGAGGGATGTGTGAAAAGAAGGAAGGGAAAGAGGGGACTGGGGGAGGAGAGGTGGGAGGTAGGTGACATCACAGGTATGGTCATGCTCGTGAGTAGTAACATCATTCAGAGAAAGTCTATCAGTATAGATTCCACTCCCCCCCCCCCCCCCCTAAAAATGTATTATTAATACCCTTGTGATATTAAATAAATTTATTGATTTTTTTTTACTTGTAGTTTTTTTAACATTGCTGCCTTTCCAACAATCAAGTGCACTATAATGTTTTTCTTACCAGATTTCTGTCAAAAAGTTGGCACTCATAAATAGTTCTATATGTTTTTAACAACTGTTAATCGTGACTGTATATATCTGTTTGGTTTTTGTATTCTTTAAACTGGAAGGAGGTAGGTATAGGAAAGCAAATGCAGATAAACATGAAAGATGACTCTGTGTGTGTGTGTGTGTAAGTGTGTGTGTGTGTGTGTGTGTGTGTGCGTGTGTGTGTGTGTGTATGTGTGTGTGTGTGTGTGTGTGTGTGTGAATTTGTGTCATAGCAATTGACAGATGGATTCATGTATTATTTCTATTTTGGTCATTTATGGATTCAGTTTGAACCGCTCTTGCCCTGATGAAATCATTTGATGGGTATACAGCTTTTGTCTTGCTTTTTACTTGGAGTTTATACATCAAACAAGTCTTCCAAATGTATTCGTCCAAATGGACAAGAGTATTTTTTGATATGTTTTCATACTTATATCCAGTCAGATGTACCGTAGCATATGCAAGGACGCTTCATCTGATGATTTTATGTCACTTTATGTAAGCATATTATTAGACTTTCTTGGATGTCTGTCTCCCACTGTTGGGCTGATTTAATGGGTGCTAGTAACCTTTGCAAGATTTTTTTTCACTTGTTTTCTTCAGTTTGTTTGTTTGTCAGAAAGATTCTAGAAAAACTCCATACCTGTTTTGCTTGTCAGAAAGATTACACAAAAACTACTGAACTGTTTGTTTGTCATAAAGATTACACAAACCATACCGAACTGTTCGTTTGTCAGAAGGATTACACACAAAAACTACTGACCTGTTCGTTTGTCAGAAAGATTACTCAAAAACTACTGAACCGTTTGTTTGTCAGAAAGATGACACAAAAACTACTGAACTGTTTGCTTGTCAGAAAGATGACACAAAAACTACTGAATGTTTGCTTGCTTGTCAGAAAGATGACACTAAAATACTGGACTGTTTGTTTGTCAGAAAGATGACGCAAACCCTACTGAATGTTTGCTTGCTTGTCAGAAAGATTTACACAAAAATTACTGAACTGTTTGTTTGTCAGAAACATTACACAAAAACTACTGAACTGTTTGTTTGTCAGAAAGAAGACACAAAAACTACTGAACTGTTTGTCAGAAAGATGACACAAAAACTACTGAACTGTTTGTTTGTCAGAAAGATGACACAAAAACTACTGAACTGTTTGTTTTGTCAGAAAGAAGACACAAAAACTACTGAACTGTTTGTCAGAAAGATGATACAAAAACTACTGAACTGTTTGTTTGTCAGAAAGATGACACAAAAACTACTGAACTGTTTGTTTGTCAGAAAGATGACACAAAAATTACTCAACTGTTTGTTTGTCAGATAGATGACACAAAAACTACTGAACTGTTTTCAACAAAATGGAGTGGAAAGGTGGAATAAGGTCCAAAGCCACACCCAGTAAGTTTTGGTGCAGATCCAAATGAAAGGACAGATCCGGAATCCATCTGACGGTGGTGGGGGTCTACTCTCTCCTGAGTGCCCTTGTACTTTGTGTGTGGATTTTGATGCTGAATTCAGACGGAACTTACAATCTTCATGTTGATGGCAAGTAGGCAATCTGAGAGACACATAAGCATTGACAAGAGATGGGTTTTTCTCTAAAGGTAAGTGTTTGGGATACTGTTCAGATCATAGCTCACTTATCAGAAAATGACTAGTGAAATGAGATGGGAGATTAGCTTGTCCCAATCTCCTCTGTGAGTAAATTCCGTTTGGAAACACAGTCTCCAAGCCAGACAATGGCCTCTGAATGGCCAGCCCCAGCAGCTGAGGAGTGAATGCTTTATGTGTACAGATTTCCAGTCGGTCTGACCTCTTGAACTTGGGAATCCAGTCGGGGACCAAAAACAGTGAGGATGATTAAAGCGATAACGTAAGTGCCTCAGCCTTTCAATGCCATAGCGCGGAGTTCATGGGCTGGGCAAACGTCTGGACCTGCAGGTCATGGAACACAGAGTCTGCTCAGGTGTCATGTCTATATGACATGCACTGTATGTATCAGCTTGGTGTCCCGATGCAGGATGATGCAGACCCTGAGGCAAACAGGTCTGTGGTGGACTCCACTATGGTTGTTCAGGTGCAGATCAGGGAGAGAACTCCACTATGGTTTGTTCAGGTGCAGATTGAGGGAGAGAACTCCACTATGGTTTCCCAGGAACAGAGAAAGGGAGAGAACTCTACTATGTTGTACAGGTGCAGATCAAGGGAGAGAACTCCAGTATGGGTACGCAGATGTAGATCAAGGGAGAGAGGGAGGAGGGTTAGGAGGTGTTACAAAAAAACCCACCCTCTGCGGTCCCTTTGGCTCAATTACAAAAAAAAAAAAAAATTTGAAAACATCCTAGAGTTTTTTCGGGGGGGGGGGGTTTGGGGGGGGGGGGGGGGGGGGGGGGGGGGGGGGGGGGGGGGGGGGGGGGGGGGGGGGGGGGGGGGGGGGGGGGGGGGGGCATCTTCTTGGCAAGTAAAAGGGGGGGGGGGGGGGGGGGGGGAGAGCAGTAGAAAAGTGATTGAAAAAAATATTTTCAGGAAAATATCACAATGTAAACAAATGCTTCCCTCATCCCTTTCCCTGCACTGGAAATTTCGTGCAAGTACTGTTTGCCTGGGAAACTGTCTTCCTGCCCCCCCCCCCCTCCCCCCCTGCTTCTGTCCTTTCCTCCTCCTCTCTCTCCCCCCCCCCCTCCCCCCCTTCTTGACTCCTCTGCTTCCTCTTCAGCATCTTCTTGGCAAGTGTATACTTCATTCACCATGTAAGAACAAGTTCTGCTCCCCCCCCCCCCCCCCCCCCCCCCCCCACACACACACACACACACACATTAATTTTTTTTTTTTTTGCTCAACAACATTTTCACTGCTGTAAATCTCTAAAGGGAAGTGATAATGGCTCCCTCTTGGATGACTTGATTCACCCAAGGCCAGCTCATTGGTGTCCTGCTTGCTGATTGTTCATTGTTGTGCTTTCTTCTGCCATATTTCATTTTGTAAACTTTTGCCAAATTTTACCTGTATCAGCAGTATGATTTACATTTCTGTCACATTCAGTTAACGGTATATTTGTACATAACAATTTAATTTATTGATGTTAACATATATTGTTTTGGTTGCTTTTTTTTTTTTCCTCATGTCTATATTCATTCCAATGCAAGCATTCCAATATGTCATTACCACGAAATCCAGTGTTACCACTTTTGACAAATGTACAAAAATTCATCTGAAGGTTTTTTTTTTCATTGAATAATTTATGTAGTTATATGATACACCTGGTATTTTTGGTTCTGTTTTGGTTTTTTTCAATCTTTCTGCATGTACATCTAGCGTATGTTTGCTTTGAGCAGTGACAATCAAGATTTGTTACTCTGTTTAAATGAAAACAAAAGGGCACTTGCATTACCTATTTTTAATGATTTGAATTATGTTGTGATGGGTAGAGCCAAGAGAACCAAACATCAGAGCACATGCCTCAGAGGGGTCATCTTTTTCAAGAGAAGCAGCAGAAGGTTTGGTTGACTATGACTGCACTCGCCTCATAGCTCTTTGGCAGCTGGAAATAGTAGGAAATATGTATATCTCGGCTTTGTGACCGCGGCCTCGCTACTGTTTTCTGACCTTTGCCGACCAGTCTGTTTCGGGAAACTCTTTTTACATTCTTTTTATAGCAATTTACGACATGCTTTTTTTTTTTTTTTTTTTTCATGCCATTGGGTGACCAGGTAGTAAACATTGTATACACTGTCCCGAGTGGACACTGGCTGCCTATTTTGCAGTGTTCACTCCTATGGCTTTTAAAGAAAAAAATTGTAAATAGCATTTATATGTTTTACATTATTTCGTTATGTTTTTTTTTAAATCAGGGAGTGAGATATCAATGGGAGTGCTCGGCTGTCTGAGCTTAGCCTGGTATTACACGCTTTAAGATGCCAACAGTTTTGTTATATGTCAATGGCTGCTTCTGTTGTTTGTTTCTTTTTCAGGATTTAATCCTTTGTGATGATCTGACCTGTTGCGGATTTGGTATTTTTTTTCCTGAATGCATTTGATAGACCGAGATAGTCTTTGTTGTTGGCTGGGCCATGATAAAAAACACGAGAAATTTTACATGGAGGACACAGTGCTGCCATATGTTTGGAGTATTTCACTGGAAGATAAGAGATTCTTATGCTTTGCTGATCAGATCCAAGGCAAACCCTTGTTATGTAAGACTGACTAGTGTTAGTTCTTTGATCCATTTGGTATATATGTATCTCTGTTACATTTTTAGTATTTCGTCTCTCTTCAGCTTCCATTTGGTTTTTTCACCTGTTGATTCAAAACCTGTGACGGACTTGGTTAAAAACTGCATGGGGATATTTTCCTGCAGTGACGCAGCTGATAAATAAACTGCTTTCGAGTTGCTTTTTTCTTCAATTGGTGTTGCTATTGTCTTTTGAGGGGATGTGTTTTGGGCTGGGGGATGACGCCTTTTATTCTTGTTGTTCAGTTGAACTCTCTTGTCACGAACAGACGCTATAGCATTTTCTGATGACGTAACTCTTCAGTACGAACAAACGCTATCAAGGTTTTGACCTTCACTGATTTTTCATGCGGTGGCAGTGTGATCAGTACACAGCAACAAGCTGTAAAATTGTATCGTCAGCATTCCGTCGTTGCCTGCACAGTGGTTTCGCAGCACACCACCACCCACTTTGCCTCAGTGGCTGATTGACCGGACCAACCCACATGACTTACTAATCTGCATAGAAACATGGCATCTCAAACAAGTTTTTCTGCGCATGTGTCGGAGCAAAGTCGAGCCCGTCGGCAACGTTTTAGCATTCCTGAAGTTATTGAAATGCTACAAATGGAAGGTTCAGAAACTGAAGAAGAAGATGACGAAGCTAATGAAAGTGATTCCAGTGAAGAATTTCGAGGATAAGAAGAAACTGACACTGACTCGTCTGTGGAGCTCAGTGATGATGAAGGTGAGGGTGGGCCACTTCGCCAGACGAGCGTGGCGTTTGCGTGCTAGGAAAGACTGGGGATTTGAGTGGGCAAAAGTTCATTGGCTTTCTTTTACACGACTGATGCAAAGATTCAAGTTTTTTCTGACAGTGCCTCCTTTTTCTGGTACTTCTGGCCTTCATGTGTCAGCTGAGTGCCACGCCCCCATTTTTGCATTATTCCAAGTTAACTAGTGCATTGTAGGCATGTGATTCATGTATCATATTTCCTGGAGTGTATCTACCTATTTTTTCAACTCATTTAGTGTATTTACTGGATTTTTCTGCTGAATGTGAAACTATGGACACACTGACTCTGTGCAAGTGTTGTGATGCACCTGAAAAAAAAGGACATTTTTTCACCCTCAAGCCCAAGAAATCATATGGAAGTGGGAAGTTTATTCTTTTGTATTATACTAACACAGTTTATGAATAACACTTTCTGAAAATTTCCTTAAGGTATCTCTTGTTTTGTATTTTTTGGTGATTTTTTTTTTACTAACCATAACAAATGGCTCGTCAAAAAAAAGGGGAAAACAAGGGACAGAACTGTCCCTCCCAAGTGAGTTAATTAGACCTGGTTATTATTTAATCGTGCCTACACATGAATATTTTCAAATTCAACATTATTTGTGTATTTCAGCATTCATTTCTGGCGCTTAAAAGTTTGTTTTCTTTTGTGTTTTTTCCTCTTTTTTTTTTTGACAAAACTTTTTGTTTGTTTTGATATGTTTCATACATACTTGCCTAATTTAAGAATAATTATTTGTTTCTAAGTGAGAAAAAAAAATAATGTGCTTGCAGTGTGTTATGAATGTGCTTTAACTGTATGATATTCTTTGTGTTTGCTCCTTTCAGTCTGTTGTCTGTGTTCTGTTCTATTTCATTGCTCTCAAAAGATCTTGCACAGCTGGCTGAAACTGAAACACTTCGAGGCTGTCAACATGGGCGTTTTATTGTTTCTTGTTTACGTTTTTTTTTTGTTGTTGTTTGTTCTTTGTGCTCTCATTGAATGTGTGATTAACTGTTTTGCCGTTTGAAGTCAGTAAGAATGTCTATGATCTATTGTCTTCAGCGTCTTCATTGATCTGTTCCATCATAAGTGGATTAAAAAAAAAAACAAAAACATACGCATGAAGTGGCCAATCCTTCTGTCAAGGCATGCTGTATTTCTAAATTTGAGATAAAGAGATGTTTGTTTCCCCTTGCCTGTTTTAAGATCAAGTGCTGGCATGCTTGCATATCTTTTTGACAGCATGATGCCTTCTGTCATGGTGGCTGCTGAGTCTGAGATTCAAGTGGAAGTAGGAGTCGGAACATCACACAGTAAAAAACCACAGGCAGGGAGGAACGGCTTGACCGCATTATTTCATAGACTTCTTGCTATTCAAAATTAGTACCATAGATCAGCCTGTGTGAGATTGCCTAGAAGCAGTTCCAGTCATGAGATTTTACATGCTATTAGTTTCAGTATTCGCAGAATTCTCTGTGGTTACAGCTTTCCTGGAAACAAATCGGACTTGCTGTGTGTGACGTGAGCCAGTCTGCTTGCAAAGAACTGCAACTTTCTCGCAGCTTATGTCAGCAGGAAGAAATTTGCTGCTTGCTCACTTTTATCTCTCTATATGCTTGTGGTTCCATTCACTGAAACACTTTGCCCACTTCTCTCCCTTTAATACTTTTACCCTGCAGCATCTCCAGTGTTTTCTTAGTGGCTCTGACACTTACTCTGTGTCTCACCTCTGCACAACCACATTCAGCTGGCCAGCCCCAACATCAGCAGTTCAGAGGACCTTCATAGTAATCAGCTGCCATGAGGCCACTCAAACAGAAAATGCTGCCTCGATGCAGAGTCTCTTTGATGGTCTTCCATGTTTAGTCTGCTGGAGTTCACGACATCTGTGTTTAGTTTAGAGTTAAAGTTACAATGTGGTTAATAGTGTGAACCCTGAGTACAATACATCTCTAGTTCACACTCCTTTCAGAGCATGTTAGTTGCACTTTTCCTGATCAGATTATGTGTATGTAAATTCTGTGCTCACATTCATTGTTTCATAAATGTGCACTGTGTAGTGGCCGTTAATTAAAAAAAAAAGTGTGAAGTTGTAATGTAGAATCTCTGTACATTAGCTCAGGAAAGGGTAAGTAACTCTTCCACATGAGCATATACAGTGATGAGCATTTTTTGAGATGTATGTTAATCTGAGGAGTGACCTTTTAAAACTCTTCTGGAATGTATTCATGAATATCACATTTGCAGTTATACACTTAAAGGACTTGTTCACCTGATACTAGTCATTGTAATATATCAATGTAAAATGTGTTCAAACTTGAAAGTTCCACTTTTACTAAAACAGTTGGCATTTAACCAAGTATCTCAAAAAGTCTGCATTTATTAGCTTTTTTTTTTTTTTTTTTTTTTTTGGGAGGGGGGGGGGGGGGGGGGGGAGTTTTGGAGATGAGAAGAGGGGTATTTACTGAGCTTTTTCCAATCTTGTATGTGTGTTTTTTTTTCATATATCATTTGTGAAAGCATCATGCTCTATAAAGCAAACGCACAAACAAAAATTCCTAAGGCAGATGAGATTTTTTTTCTCTTCCGTCCGGCAATCTTACCTACAGCATACAGTATGTGGGGTTTTTTTTTGGTCTCATAGTTAGTCTCATAACAAATAGCAATAACACCACTGTAATGGTACTGTGACAAGGGGTACAGTGAAACGTCTTCTCAAGGATCTACAGATATCTGTTGAAAGAAAAATAAGGGGGAGTTGGGGGGCGTGGGGATTGGGGGGGATTCTTTAAAGGGAGAGAGTCTGTGCCTGGGAGGTTAAAGTTAACACAAAAAAAAAAACTGTTACAGAAAATTAACTGTATGGGGAGGATTCTATGATGGAGGTAAATCTAATGCAAACAAAGAGAAAAATGTTATAGAAAAACAGATTTTATCGGGGAGAGACTCGTTGATGGGGAGATAGATCTAAAGTAGACACAGAGAAAAGTATGATGTAAGAGTAAGTCCTATAAGGGTGCAAGGTACATCCAGGACAAGCAAAGAGACAAATATTCCATTAAAAAAAAAAGTGTCTCTTAAAACGGAGGAAGCCTTTATTGGGAACGCTTGTATTTGGAGGTTCACTGAAGTATATCATATGATGCGCAGAGCATATGTATGAGTCTGTCGGTCTCTTGCCGTCTCTCTGTCATTGCGTGTGTAAGTGTATGTGTGTGTGTGTGTGTGTGAGTGAGTGTGTGTGTGTGTGTGTGTGTGTGTGTGTGTGTGTGTGTGTGTGTGTGTGTGTGTGTGTGTGTGTGTGTGATTATCTTATCAGTTGATGACAGTACCCTGTATTCATATACAAGTTCAGCTAAGCCTGTGACAAACAACATTTGATAAGATTGTTGATGTCAACTATTGATAAAAAAAATCTGACTATTGAAAAAAGATGAGAAAATTGTTAGAAGGATGTTCATCATGAATTGTAAATGGCATTCAATAAAGTTCTTTTCAAGATGCTTGTGATTAAGCGTAAACATTTTACAGTTATAAAGTATGTCCTTACCTAATCATTATTGAATGTGAAAAGCTGATAGTAATAAGTGAAATTTAAAGGGATTAGCTGGACGTATGCTGTTGACAGCTGCAGTGATGTAAGAAGTCTTTATGAGTTTTTGTTATGAATTTTAAACAGTTGACAGTAGTAAAACAGATGTCCATAGGGAGTTGTCAGATAGTAACTGTAAACAGTTGATGTTGATAAAAGAAGCATAGAGGAAGTTGTTAAGTGTAAACTGTAAATGTCCGCAGTGTGAAAAGAAGTCCTTTGGAGTTGTTAGCTATGATCTGTAAACAGTTGCATTGATGTAAATAGGGGTTTTTGATGAATTTTTTGCTACAAACTGTAAAGATATGCAGCTCATTAGAATTTTGTCCTAGCCACAGCAAGAATGATGAAAAAGAGAGAAGCAGTCGCAGTACTTTGAAAAGAATTGTTGGAGATTGATAACAAACAGATGCACACAAAAAAGAAACAATATGCTGTCTCTGTATCCATGATGTATGCGTAGATATCGTTTTTATCATGCTCATGTGTGTCGTGGTGCTATGAAAATAAATTATGCAATAAATCCACCAATGTTGAAACTTGTGTGTGTGTGTGTGTGTGTGTGTGTGTGTGTGTGTGTGTGTGTGTGTGTATGCGTGTGTGTTTGTGTGTGTGTGTGTAGTGTGTGTGTGTGTGTGTGTGTGTGTGTGCTCGCGTGCAAGCACATGTTTGCGTGTTTACGTCTTCTTCCTCTTGTTCTTTGTCTCCTGTCACATACAATAATTAGTTTGATTTCTGCTGGGTTCTGTCTCTCTTGCTCATTTTTTTTTTCTTTTTTCTTTTACAGTCTCAACTTCCATCCTTCCTCCACTTCAGAACTCATTCCAGCTCTCCCATGCGCCTGACAGTTCATCCTGTCGCATCGTCAGCAAGGGCAGTCCGTAACGAGCAGTCAATACCAGGTTGTCAAAGTGAGCCAATAGAGAAGACACTGCACTGCTGCTGAGTTACGCTGTTGGTATTCAGCTGCGCCTGTTACTGCACGAGAAAGATATCAGTCTCCAGAGTACGTACGACAGTCACTGCCTCTCGGTCCTGAGCCAGCGAAAGCAAGCTTACCCCCCTTTGGATGGCAGAACCACGTCCATCCAATGATGGTGCTAACGAGCTTGTTGACAGCGAAGATTGCATGAAATTACCACGGATGAGGGGAACAGTCGGAAGGTTGTCTGACACAACGTGATATGACTGTACTCTGTGCTTCCTTTCATAATCTTTCCCAGCCTAGCTCAGGCCCGAGAGATACAGATACTTGCAGTGCTGGTCAGGAAATTTGAGCAATACTCTCAGATATATACATACATCAGAGGGATAGAATTCGACTGTGTGCGTCCAGGCTTACCTTTCAGAGCTCGTAGCGATTTGAGTATGATCCGGCCAGAGCCGTAACGTCTCACAAACGCGCGGAACTCAAATTGGTTATCTCCCATCCCTTAACCCTGGATACTGACTTCTGCACAACAGCAGTAGGTCTTCCATTGTCTCCGTGTTTTGCCTGGTTGGAGTTCCTACAGTATTCCTTGTTGGTTAAAATTCTTACAGTATTCCCTGTTGGTTAAAGTTCCAACAGTATTCCTTGTTGGTTAAAGTCCCTACAGTATTCCTTGTTGGTTAAAGTCCCTACAGTATTCCTCGTTGGTTAAAGTCCCTACAGTATTCCTTGTTGGTTAAAGTCCTACAGTATTCCTTGTTGGTTAAAGTCCCTGTAGTATTCCTTATTGGTTAAAGTTCCTGCAGTATTTCTTATTGTTGGTTAAAGTCCCTACAGTCTTCCTTGTTGGTTAAAGTCCCTACAGTGTTCCTTGTTGGTTAAAGTCCCCACAGTGTTCCTTATTGCTGGTTAGAGTCCCTACAGTATTCCTTGTTGGTTAAAGTCCCTACAGTATTCCTTGTTGGTTAAAGTCCCTACAGTGTTCCTTATTGCTGGTTAGAGTCCCTACAGTATTCCTTGTTGGTTAAAGTCCCTACAGTATTCCTTGTTGCTGAGGCATGGGCCATAGTAGTCAGATCAGCATGTCTGGAACACTTGAGGCGTTGGGTACAGATCAAGTATGAAGCCTGCCACTCTCCCTGTGTATTGCTTTGATTGATGCTGGCCACTCTCCTCTGTATTGCTTTGATTGATGCTGGCCACTCTCCTCTGTATTGCTTTGATTGATGCTGGCCACTCTCCTTTGTATTGCTTTGATTGATGCTGGCCACTCTCCTTTGTATGTATTGCTTTGATTGATGCTGGCCACTCTCCTTGTATTGCTTTGATTGATGCTGGCCACTCTCCTTTGTATTGCTTTGATTGATGCTGGCCACTCTCCTTTGTACTGCTTTGATTGATGCTGGCCACTCTCCTTTGTATTGCTTTGATTGATGCTGGCCACCCTCCTTTGTATTGCTTTGATTGATGCTGGCCACTCTCCCTTGTATTGCTTTGATTGATGCTGGCCACTCTCCCTTGTTTTGCTTTGATTGATGCTGGCCACTCTCCCTTGTTTTGCTTTGATTGATGCTGGCCACTCTCCCTTGTTTTGCTTTGATTGAAGCCTGCCACTCTTCCTTGTTTTGCTTTGATTGAAGCCTGCCACTCTTCCTTGTTTTGCTTTGATTGAAGCCTGCCACTCTTCCTTGTTTTGCTTTGATTGAAGCCCTGCCACTCTTCCTTGTTTTGCTTTGATTGAAGCCTGCCACTCTTCCTTGTTTTGCTTTGATTGAAGCCTGCCACTCTTCCTTGTTTTTGCTTTGACTGAAGCCTGCCACTCTTCCTTGTTTTGCTTTGATTGAAGCCGGCCACTCTTCCTTGTTTTGCTTTGATTGAAGCCGGCCACTCTTCCTTGTTTTGCTTTGATTGAAGCTGACCAGTCTCCTTGTACTGCCTTGATTGATGCTGGCCACTCTCCCTTGTATTGCTTTGATTGATCCTGACCAGTCTCCTTGTACTGCTTTGATTGATGCTGGCCACTCTCCCTTGTATTGCTTTGATTGATGCTGGCCACTCTCCCTTGTATTGCTTTGATTGATGCTGGCCACTCTCCCTTGTATTGCTTGATTGATGCTGGCCACTCTCCCTGTATTGCTTTGATTGATGCTGGCCACTCTCCCTTGTATTGCTTTGATCATATCCAAATATCTACATGAACAGGGTGCCCACACAGAAACAACAAACTGTTGAGGAGGAATGGAGACAGGCCGGGCACATCATTGTCCACAGCTCA
>JADBJO010001197.1:412500-415000 GCA_016801955.1 Conus betulinus
TCTTTCAGTTCAATTTGCATGGTCGGACGATCACACAGGGACTGAATGCCCCCCCCCCCCCCTTCTCCCCCCCCCCCCTTTCCACCCCCCTGCCCCCTCTCCTATGAATGTGAATGTTGTGTGCCAGTGTTTGGAGGTAGATTTGTTTTCAGCTTCCATTACTTATTTATATGTTTGTTTTTAATTCGTGAAATGCTTTCTTCGGGATCATCATCATCATAGCAGCAGCAGCAGCAACAGCGACACCAGCAGTGAAATTATCATCAGAATCTTCATCACATACATATCAATGCGTCATCGCCATCGTCATCATCATCACAATTTTCTAGAGTTTTACTTCTTTCCAGCTTATTTAAACGACCCTGTATGACCTCTCTGACTCTCTCTCTCTCTCTCTCTCTCTCTCTCTCTCTCTCTCTCTGTGTGTGTGTGTGTGTGTGTGTGTGTGTGTGTAAACGCCGGGCACTGAAAATATCGACGAAAAGAAAACCAGTGTATCTCACGAAACTACGTTAATTACGTTAAGATCTCAATCAGTTTTGGAGTTTTACCTTTGCTCACACACACACACACACACACACACACACACACACACACACACACACACACATTCTCCGTTTTAATTCTGCAGTCACTAAATGTGTCTAGTGATAAACTACCACGGCTGGCAAACTTTTTCTATCCTCCAGTGTGTCAGCAGACTGCTAAAGGTGAAAAAGTGTCTACAGCCATCTACACACACGAACATTTGTCTTACCGCCTTATAACATCGCCGGTTCCAGAAAATGCTGTAAATATTCACTCATGCGCAGTGTGTGTAAGATTCGATAAATTGTTAACACTAAACATAGTCTCTATATACCTCCCAAAAGGAGTATTTGACTGTAACACTGACTGGTTACGTACTATAGACGCGCAAAATCAGAAATGGTTGATCGCCGGCGATTTCAACGAACATGCTCCCTTCTGGGACAGTTGTTGCTCTAAAGTTAGCTCAGATCGCCTGGTAGAAAATATTCTTGATTCTGGCCTGTATCTTCTAAATGATGGGCGAGTCACTAGACTGCCAGATGTTCCTAACCATAGACCCTCAGCAATTGATCTTTTTCTTCATCTCCGCATCTTTAGCTCTTAGCTGTTCCTGGCAGGTTGATAAAGACACTTGGGGAAGTGACCACCTCCCTACTACCATATCCCTCAGAGGTTTTACAGTTGCACAAGACAACACAGTTGATAAAATTCCCAAATATATGATTACAAACGAGCTGACTGGGAGAAATTCAATCTATTTTAATGTCTTTTAATGTAATAACTCTTGAAAACCAGGATGTTGAAACTATGTGTACACTCATTTTTTTTTCTGAATCGGTCTTGTACGCTGCAACCAAATCCATTCCAAAAACTAATAATTGCAATAATTACAAAAGAAGGTCAGTTCATAGTGGAAAGGTATGGTGGACGGAATCCTGCAAACGTGCTGTTGACGAAAAGAAACTAAAATACAAAGAATATATGTTAAGGACAAGCCGAAAAACAATGTCACTATGAAACGGGCCAAGAATATGAGCAGCAGAGTCATTGAAAAAGCTAAACGGGACCACTGGTCGTCCTTTTGTCTCACCGAAGTCTCAGATCACCACGACGTTAAAAAAGTTTGGACAAAGGTCCATGAAATGAAACAGGGAGTGAATCTTCCAGCTTATCCAATTACTTTAGAAAATGAGCAATTTCCAACTGCTGCTCAAAAAGCCGAAGCATTCGCAGATATATTTGCAAAGAATAGTTCCACAAATAGCCTTTCTGATAAATGCAAAGCTATGAGGGGGAACTCGAAGAACAACGATTTGTATTGTGATCCAGAAGAAAAAAATGACCATTATCTAAACGCGGATATCACTCTACAGGAATTAAAAAATGCAATAGTATCATTACAACAAAAAAAAAAAACATCAGTTGGTCTGGATGCACTTTCGAATGAGATGTTAAAACACCTGCCAGAAAATTTTGTATCGTTTCTTCATAACATCATAACAAAATGCTGGCAAGATGGAAGTATCCCTTCTGTTTGGAAAGAATCTGTAGTCGTACCGATCTTAAAGCAGGGCAAACCTAGATCCAACATAAATAGTTACCGTCCGATTGCCCTCACCTCTCACACGTGTAAGTTAATGGAAAGAATTGTTTTAAGTAGGCTTGTATATCACTGTGAGAAACGTGGTATAATTCCGGCTACACAGCAGGCTTTAGAAAAGGCAGATCAACAATAGACCACCTGGTAAAATTGACGACTCATGTAAAACAACAATTTGCAAGAAGAAAAAAAATATCCTCGCTACTTTCTTTGATGTCAGAAAAGCGTATGATCATGTTTGGCATGAGAGACTTTTATATAAACTGAAACCATTGGTCTTTCTGGTCATATATATAACTATATTAAAGCATTTCTGACCAATACAAGTATGGAAACAAAGATACAAAATGTTTATTCCAGTAAGAGATA
>JADBJO010001197.1:422500-425000 GCA_016801955.1 Conus betulinus
CACATAACAAAACATTGTTGAAGTGTATTCTCCACATTGTGGCTGCAGTGATCACTTACCTTTTTGTCTTACCTGGTTCAGGAAAGGGACGAACATTCCTAGGCCTGGACACAAAGATCTTTTACCAACTTTGATGAAGACGCATTTCTTGTCGACTTAGCACATTCATCATCAAACGTGTATTAGTTCACTGATCCTGACGAAGCATTTCAATTCTGGCACAAGTCATTTACTTATGTCTATGACAAACATGCTCCCTTTCTAACTAAAAGAGTAAAACATCCCCCAAGCTTCCTTGGTTGAAATAATTTCAAGATTTCAAAAAGCAACGAAATAAAGTTACGGCAATGTTACGTTCAGCGAAAAAAATACTGTGACTATTGCTGTTATTGTTGTTGCTGCCATTAGATCAGTTCCTTCATGTGTGTGTGTGTGTGTGTGTGTGTGTGTGTGTGTGTGTGTGTGTGTGTGTGTGTGTGTGTGCGCGCGCGCGCACGCACACGCGCATATGGATGCATGCTTGATTTTGTTCCTTCTTATAGTTTGCAGGTTGACTAGTGTATTCACTTTTCCCTCTTTTTTGCTGCTATATTGACTTGCGTGTTTTCCACGTGCTATTAAAATTTTATTTATTTATGTATTTATTTTTCTTTTTTTTTTTTCTCCTGGTCTGGGTGGAGAAAAGCATGCGCAATTTGCTTGTCTCATTACCCTGGTTAAATAAAATTTCGTTCGTTCGTTCTCTCTCTCTCTCTCTCTCTCTCTCTCTCTCTCTCTCTCTCTCTCTCAAAAAAACATATAATTTCTTTTCAAATGCAACGATTGAGACAATTTCCAAGAAAAAATGTACTGTTGTACGTAGAGTGTATATGAGATTTTGTCATTTGATAACAAGAATCTCGTTATATTTGTAGGTAAGTTTGCTGCCGTTGAATCATATAGAGTCAGATAATTTTTAATTTCAGTGTAAAAATCACTTACGTTTTTCATGTACACATAATTTTGTGCCACTCCTCCCCTCCCCCCCTCCCCCCCCCCCCCCCCCCCCCCCCCCCCCCCCCCCGAATTCCTGGCGGTGGTAGAAATGACTGAATCGGTAAGGTTTCCGCTGCACAACAGTGTTTCCGTCTGATTCATGCGAAGAGGATAAACCTTGGTAGCTGAATGAATGTTTCTCGTGTATATTTTGCTGACTCATAATTAATGATGATCTGATCTCTCTTTTGCATGAGATAGTGTACCTACCCCATGACAGTAGGGCTACCACGTTATTGTCATTATCAATGTTTGTTGACATTGTCATAGTCTCTCGTCTCTCCCCGCTCACTTTCCAAGCAAATATGTCTATGGAGTTTATATTTATTGTATTTCTGATCATTGCCACTCCCAACTCCTCCACTCTCCCTCTCCGTCTCCATGCCATCCACTCCCTCCCTCCCTCCCCCCCACTGTGTGTGTGTGTGTGTGTGTGTGTGTGTGTGTGTGTGTTGTTGTGGCACATGGCTGATGCACAACTCTCTCTCTCTCTCTCTCTCTCTCTCTCTCTCTCTCTCTGCGTGTGTATGAGAATTGATAGTGAACTGAAGGCTGTGAACTGATGTGCAAGAGTGTGCGCCACCTGGTAGTTATGGGAGTGGTAAATCGTATTAAAATCAGTACAGTAATTGAGTAGTATTTACGATCTACCGACGGAAATCTTAAATAAGGCAAGTAGCAGCATAATAGTGAAATCGTAATCAAGAAAGATAACTTTTTCTCCCACGCTGGGAAAGTAGTGTCAGAATCTTCAACTGGTTGAAGGTGGACATCTAAGAAAGAAGAAGAAGAAGAAGAAATTGCGCGTTCGTAACTCTGCGTGACTGCTGGTTACGATACATTTGTGAACTGGAGCAGTGAACAGTATTCGTTCGAAGTATGTCTCAACATGGAAGCAAACAAATGATCTTTCATGTTTTTCGTTCGTTATTAAAGAGACATGATTCATGTGAGTAAAGAAGTACAGGTATCGTGAAATTACGAGCTCTGGCTTTCTAGTTGGGCTTTTCTTCCGTCTGTTGTTTAGTTCCCATGTTGTGACGATGTTCCAGGAAGCATATTTCCGAAGATAGGACAGGCATTGATACTTAGACTACTGAGGGTCTGCTAGTATGGAAATCTTCTTGCTTCAAAAATCTATGATGGCAGTTTTCTTTCCCCGGAAAAAAAAAATGTTATTTTCTTCGAGAAAATAATGATAACGAATTGAAGGTAATTTTCACATAAGAACAAATGCTGTTGTTGCTTCATGATGGTTTTTTTCTTTTGTCTGTTCATTATGATTTGATGATAAAACGCGATTGTCGTAAGAACGTTGAATAACTCCTGAAGACAGGCCCGCACTGGATTACGGGTATGCCATGCTTGAGTCAGTTGTGTGTTGCGGTGCTTGAGAAAACTGCTCCACAAACGTTCAGGAAACTGGAAACCAGAAAACGAAGTGCCATAACTAAACAGTTCTCAG
>JADBJO010001197.1:430000-437500 GCA_016801955.1 Conus betulinus
TCTCTCTCTCTCTCTGCAAATATGTCATTTTGTCTGGCTAGCTGTCTCTCTTAAAGAAACTTTGACAAACAGAGACAGAATAAACGCGTCAAGACTCGGACTTCCCAGATCCCGCTGTATAAAGCCTACTTGAATAGACACTCCTGTTAAATCTGCTTTTTTTGAAGGTTTCGAAAATCATTTTCGAGTGGTGAGAAGTTGGTATTAAAACTGTTAAAATAAGAAAAAAAAAGAAAATGTGTTTACACCTTTTTGTCCATTTTGAAAATAGCGAGCTAAGATATCTACGTTATGAAAAGGAATCTCCTTCAGCTCTCCTGTGCACTGACGTAGTTTTTCATAGTGTAACATTTCTCATTCACACCGTCCATGTCTCCCAAGGAGCGACAGGATAATTCTATCATAATCTTTGAACTCTCTCTCTCTCTCTCTCTCTCTCTCTCTCTCTCTCTCTCTCTCTCTCTCTCTCTCTCATTCCTTCATCCCTCCCTCCCTCCCCCCCCCCCTCTCTCTCTCTCTGTCTGTCTGTCTGCCTCCCTCCCTCTCTTTTTCTCTCTGTGTTGTGTGTGTGGGTAGGGGTGGGGGTGGGTGGGGGCACATGCTCGTATGCGTGTTTTTGTGCGTGCGTGTGCGCGCGCGCGCGCGCGCGCGCGCGCGTGTGTGTGTGTTTGCGCGCGCGCGCGTGCGAGTGTGACGTAAAGACGTGAAACTGACCATTAGGGCGTCATCATATAAAGCAGCTTGGCACAATCAGAAACAGGTTGAAGCTGACAAGAAAAAATCTGTCAACAAGCTTTATCATTTTGTCAGGACCAAGTAGAGAGGCACAATTGTCAACTGTCATTATCTACAATTCTCAGCACAATGGTCATTTTCACATGACGATTGCTCGGCAGTTATCGTCGATGATGGGTTCGGCTTTTAGCGCTTTTTGTGATTACGTTTGTAAAGCTTTTTTTTTTTTGGTTTCCCCGATGAATGTACGGATATGAAGTATAGATATACATCTGAGCTGGAAAGGTGAAAACTCCTCACCAGTCAGGGAATGTATCTGACCCCCCACCCCCACCCCCACCCCCCTCCAAATTGCAGCCTCCTTCTCCCTTCCGTCCTCAGAAGTTTGTTCATTTTTTTTTTTCACACACACCATCAGTTCGATATCATCATACCAATCGGAAAGCAGCGGAGACAAAATTGTAGTGTCCCCCTGTTTGTTCTGCGTGCTCTGTGCTGTCATTTCTGCTAGGCGATTCAGCGTCGTAAGCCGCATTCGTTTGGAGTTACGGGCGTGTATTTATTTTACCATGGGGGAGCAAGAGCTACCCTATTTGTTCATTATTTAAAAGTGTAATAGTTTTCACGGTGTAAAATCATGGCTCTTGATAATATTTACTACACCAGTAATGACTTGCGACATCAGGCACATACATTATTTAAGTAGTAATGTTGACATGGGCGGCAAGGGGCGATTATGAGCATGATGATGAAAAAGACAACAAAAACTCATGAAAATGTTATGATCACAATGGAGGAGGATGATAATGATAACGAAATTGACGAAGACGGTGATGATGTAACGATGAAAGAGAACAAGGTTAAAAATGACAGTGCTTACGATGACGACGACGCAGATGATAAAACAACTTGGTTGGTTACTGTTGTTAACGACGATGATGATAAGAAAGGCAATGCTGGTTTAGTTTCAGAATCATCAACAAGCATCACTGCGTTCATACTAATTCATATACGCAACATCACATGTGCTATTAGCCGTTAGACCACAATGCACTTGGGATACAGGCAGATGTATAGACTGTAGCCCCTACCCCCTGCTTTCACCCACGTCTCCCCCCCCCCCCCCCCCCAAAAAAAAAAAAAAAAAAGTTCTAAAGATGTTCTCATGGACGTTCTCTTAGCAGATGTCAGACCTGCACATTAACGCCGTAAGAGAAATAAAAAGAAAAGAAGGAGGCTGAGATGAATATAAGAAGTAAAACTGGATGTCTTTGTAGACGAAAAATTGCGACCCGAACCCAAGAGACGCTGATGCTAATAACAACACCAATTAAAATGTCTTTTTTTTTTTTTTTTTTTTAGTCCATTGGGGCTGTCGTTGGACGGACGTGGTGGCGCCCTCCGGAGGGAGAGCTCACTCACACCGCTCCGCGACTAAGCAATTATTGTCGTCAGTAGAGGGCTTAGTAGGTGGTGTCCTGCGTATGTTAGATCAGAACAGGCGCCACTGAACACCACCGAAGTGACTCGGCAGCAGTACAGTGTCTCCTCCGGTGGGTTGCCTCTTGACGACTTGACATTGACTGCTCCTTGTGGACTGCCGGTGGCGGGGCTGCGGCGGGATCAGCCGGGCTGTGACTGTGGACGGGGTGTCGGAATGAGCGGCGTGGGTGCACTGCCTCTGAGGTGGCGCAGAAGTTGGGACAGCACCAAAAAAAAAAAAAAAAAAAAAAAGTCTTTTTTTCCAACAGTAATTAAGGAAGAAGGAGAGGAGAGATACGAGGGGGAAAAAATGAGAACAATACTGATAATAATGGCGACGATAAACGTGACGATGATAGTAGCTTTCTTTCTTCCTTCTGTCTGTCTGTCTGTCTGTCTGTCCTACTTTCTACTTTTTTTTTCTCTTTCATTTTTTTTTCTATTATCATTCCTTCTTTCATGACGACGGAAACCATTATAAATGACGAAAAGAACGTGGGTAAACCATAAACTGATATAATTACCATCCAACAGTTGACGTCAGACACGCTTCGCTGGGACGTGCTGCCCGTACCACAGACCACGTGACTCACCAGTCATGGGCCAGTGCCTCTGGTCACTCTTGAAGAGAAAGAACACCGACTCCAGCGAAGGTCGGGTGGGCCGTTTGCCCACCTCCGAAGAGCTAGGAACGCTGAGGCCAAATCCCACGGCCAAGAACGACCATGGGAGGGCCCCCGCCAGTCCCACCAGCACCACTGTGGCCACCACCTGGACAGGGGGCAGCGCGGGTCAATGGGGCCGGAAAATGGGGCGACCTGCCTCCCCCGCCGCAGCCTAAATCTAAAGGTGGGCTAAACTGGGGTGCGGGAGAGAGAGAGAGAGAGAGAGAGAGAGAGAGAGAGAGAGAGAGAGAGAGAGAGCGAGAGTAAATGGTATAACTGATAGGACCTACCATGTTTTTCGCTGACCCTACTCCTATGTCAGTATTTGTCTTAGCAGTGCTGTGACCTGCTGTTTTGACCATTTTCTTGTAGCTGTCATCCCTTTACTAAATTTGACAACAGCGACAAATCCTTTTGCGCCTAGTAGGCCCAAGGCATGCATTAAAACTTATGTCGTCTGCAGGCACCAAGAACAGACAACTGTTAGGCCTATTAAAAACTAGCCCATATCTACTAAGAGTCACGCCCCTTGTTACACACAAGCATAAATCTCTTCCAGTGTGTGGTATTGCACACGATCGTGCGTTGTTCGGAATGTTCGGAGGGATTACAGCGAATGTTTGGAGGATTACAGCTAAAGTGACAGTCCATCTCTTCTGTTGGTTGTGAGTGCAGCTGTGCGTAGGGGAGTGGGAGGGGACGAGGGATCAGGATGGGACACGAAGACAGTTAGGAAGTCATAATTTACTTCCAGTAATGCGGGTATTAACTTTTCTCCGTCACAGCCGAAGAAAACTCTACCCGAAGTTTGGTGTTAAATGGTGACTCTTTTGTTCGTCTTTCCCTTTTCACCGTCTTTCGCTTTGCATTTGTTTCTTTCTTTTTATTGTCTCTCTCTCTCTCTCTCTCTCTCTCTCTCTCTCTCTCTCTCTCTCTCTCTCTCTCTCTCTCTTGGGGGAAGGGGTGTAAATCTTTCTCTTTGCACGAACCGTCTTTCTGATGCTTTCGTGCATGTGTTTGTGTTCTTTTTTTTTTTATTCTCTCTCTCTCTCTCTCTCTCTCTCTCTCTCTCTCTCTCTCTCTCTCTCTCTAGGGGAAGGGTGTAAATGTGTGTGTGTGTGGGTGGGGCGTAAGGAGGGGTGGGTGGTGTGGTGGATGTCTTCATTTCTCTTTTATTGCTTTTTTTTTCTTTCTTTTCTTTTCTTTTCTTTTTTTTTCTTTCTTTTTTCTTTCTTTCTTTTTTTTTCTTTTCTTTCTTTCTTTCTTTCTGTTGTGTTTCCTTCCTTCTTGCCGTTTCCAATGCATATTTTATACATTCATTCTGTTTTTTTTCTCTCTCTCTCTTTTCTCAGATGGGCTGGTGGTGAAAGCGATGTACGACTTTCAAGCCATCAATGAAGATGATTTGTCGTTCAAGAAAGGAGACAAAAAATGATTATCACCGAACCCACGTGAGTGACGGCTGACTAAGAGCCCCCCCCCCCCCCCCCCCCCCCCCATCTGTTGCTAAATCAAAAAATTGTTCCTTTGCCTTAAAATGCAAACAAATGAACAAAGCGTGTACTCTGTTTTTGACACTGATCTTACGATTCTTTGTGAGAAATTGCACGTTTTGACCAAAAATTCGCACGAATAGGCAAGCACCTCATTACCCAGCCGTTCAGGCAGTCGATGGGTCAGCAGGCCAACGAACGTGTCTTCGTGATTACCCGTCATACAATGAAGTCCAACACCAGCAAACCGGCCCACTCATCCACCCACCCACCCGTCCATCCATATGCCAGAACCACCACGAACTTCGTCGCCACCATCCACCAACCCCTCATGCACCACCTTCAACCCCCCCCCCACAGCCACCACGCTCATCCATCCCAACCAACCACCATCCATCCCAAACACAACAACCGCTTGTTCATCCCAAGGATACCCTTCTTTCCTCCCACCAACCAATATCCATCCCTTATCCATTTGAACCCGTTCACTTGGTCACCCACTTTGTCCCATGTGCCAGGCCAGGAATCCCCTCATCCAACCAACCCCACCACTCATCCCATCCAACCCAACCCTCATCCATCCCAACCAACCCCTCATCCATCCCAACCAACCACTCATCCATCCCAACCAACCACTCATCCATCCCAACCAACCACCTCATCCACCCCAACCACCACTCATCCATCCCAACCAACCACTCATCCATCTCAACCAACCACTCATCCATCCCAACCACAACCCCTCATCCATCCCAACCACTCAAATATCCATCCCAACCAACCCCTCATCCACCCAACCAACCCCTCCACACCCCAACCAACCCCCTCATCCATCCCAACCATCCATGTTCACCAGTCAATCGGTCAGTATGTTTATCCATTCGTTTGTTTGGTGGGCAGTCAAGAGCAGGACTGGTGGCTCGCCCACACCTCAAGACAGCGGTCCCAGGTTACATCCCATCCAACTACGTTTGCACGGACGACAACTCGCCTCAGGCAGGCACAAGAGTGAGGCTCTCCCCCCCCTCTCTCTCTGTGTGTGTGTGTGTGTGTGTGTGTGTGTGTGTGTGTGTGTGTGTGTGTGCGCGCGTGTACTCTCTCTGACACACGTGAGGCTGTCTTTCTAAAAACAAAAGAAAGACGACTCCATAGAACGTAAAAAGAAAATCATGCCGTATCTTTCCTTGCATATTGCTAAACTTGTCAAAATCAAGAACTCTACAGTCCTTTCATGCATACATGTAACTCTTGTTTCTCTCTGTTCCGTCATCTGTTAAGTCTTGTCTTTCTAAAAACAAATAAACAAAAACAAGGTCTCCATGGAACTTTTAAAAATTACACGGCACCCATTCTACCTAAGCCCGTAGAGTCGTCAAAATCAAGAACTGAATAATCAAACAGTATATGAATTTTACCCACCATATATGTATCTCTCTTCATCAGTTCTGTAATCAGAGGAGTTTCCAAAAACACCGAAAGAAACAAACAAGTACTCTAACCCCCCCCCCCTTCCCCCCTCCTCCCCCAACGACTCGAAACTTGTCAAAATCAAGAATGTTACAGTCCTGCTATGCGTACACTTCTTTACCTTCCTACGTCCTGGTCGCCAGTTGAATTTCTCTCTCTGAAAGAAAAGGTCCCCCTGAAATTTAAAAACAAATTGTACGGCTCCTTTTCTTTCCACAGACGCTAGACTTCTCGAACAAAGGCCTCAGCGGTCTGGTCATGCATACGTTAATTCACTGAGCACCCGACCAGCTGTAAATTAAGCGACAGGTCGACCCAACTGATGATTAAACAAGCAACCAAACCAAAGGATGTTGTCTTCCTATTCGTCATTCTTTTTCGTTCCTTTTTTTCCTTCTTTCTTTACGTTTCTTTTCCCTCTTTCCTTTCACTTTTCCTCTTTCTTTCTTTTCTTTTCTTTTTCCTTCTTCCTGTCCTCTTCCTTTTCCTCCTCTACCAGCCCTTTGAAGGCCCTTCTCCCCGTCTTTTCCTTGTTCTGTTTCCCTTCCTTCTTCTACCAGCTCCTTTGAAGGCCCTTCTCCCCGTCTGTTGCTTGTTCTGTTTCCCTTCCTTTTCTTCTTCTTCTCCTCCCCCTCTTTTCCTTCGCTATTTCCTTCCTCCTCTCCTCCTCCTCCTCCTTGATCTTTCGTCTCTTCTCCTGCTCCTTGTCTTTATCCATGTTCTCCTCCACCCCCTTGTCCTTTGTCATCTTCTCTTCCACCTCCTTGTCCTTTTCATTTTTTTTTCCTCCAACTACTGTGTTTCTTCTCCATCTCTCCCTTTCCTCTCCTCCTCCTCCTCCTCCTCGTCCTTTTTCTCTTTCCTCTTTCGTTTCCTCCTCCTTTTCTCTTTTCTCCTTTTTTCTGATCCTTTTTTTTTGTCCCTTTTCTCATCTTTCCGTCCCATTTCTGATTTCTTGTTCTTATCCTCCACATTTTTTTTTCTTGTAACCTTTCTTGTTCCTCATCATGCTCACCTCGTCCTTTATCGCTCTTGTCTCCTCATCTCTCCTTCTTCCACTTGACTCTTTCTTGTGGCCCTCCAATTTTTCTCCCTCACCTATATCTCTCCCTTCTTCTTCTTCCTCCTCTCCACCTCTAGACCTCCTTCGCATCCTCCAAGCCTTCCTCCGCTCTCTCTCTATCCGTCTCCTCCTTTTCGTTCTTCGTTTTCTCCAATGTCTTCATTTTTCTTCGTCATTTTCATCTTTTTTTTCCCCCTCCACCTACCACCCCCCCCCCCCCACCCCCCCCCCCCCCCACCCAATCCTCAGTCTCGTTTTTCTCCCCTTCGTCTCTCTCATTCTTCGCTCCCTTCTTCTCATCATGTCGTCTGCTGGCAGTTGGTGGTTCGCCGATGACCGGAAAGAAGCTGATCTGATGCTGCTGCTTCCGGGCAACTCCAACGGCACCTTCCTGGTCCGCGAGGCGCACGGTCAGTGACTGCGCTGAGGGGGGGGGGGGGAATGGGGGTGGATCTGGCTTAGTAAGGCTGAGGGGGGGGGAATGGGGGTGGCTCTGGGCTTAGTAAGGCTGAGGGGGAATGGGGGTGGCTCTGGGCTTAGTAAGGCTGAGGGGGGATGGGGGTGGATTGGGCTTAGTAAGGCTGAGGGGGGATGG
>JADBJO010001197.1:445000-450000 GCA_016801955.1 Conus betulinus
TCACTCTGTCTCTCTCCCCATACAATCCCTCCTCTCTGTCTCTCTCCCCATACAATCCCTCCTCTCTGTCTCTCTCCCCATACAATCCCCCTCCTCTCTGTCTCTCTCCCCATACAATCCCTCCTTTCTGTCCCTCTCCCCATACAATACCTCCTTTCTGTCCTCTCCCCATACAATACCTCCTTTCTGTCCCTCTCCCCATACAATCCCTCCTCTCTGTCCCTCTCCCCATACAATCCCTCCTTTCTGTCCCTCTCCCCATACAATCCCTCCTCTCTGTCCCTCTCCCCATACAATACCTCCTTTCTGTCCCTCTCCCCATACAATACCTCCTTTCTGTCCCCTCTCCCCATACAATCCCTCCTTTCTGTCTCTCTCCCCATACAATCCCTCCTCTCTGTCCCTCTCCCATACAATACCTCCTTTCTGTCCCTCTCCCCATACAATACCTCCTCTCTGTCCCTCTCCCCATACAATACCTCCTTTCTGTCCCTCTCCCCATACAATACCTCCTTTCTGTCCCTCTCCCCATACAATACCTCCTCACTCTCTCTCTCTCTCCCCATACAATCCCTCCTCTCTGTCCCTCTCCCCATACAATACCTCCTTTCTGTCCCTCTCTCCCATACAATCCCTCCTTTCTGTCCTCTCCCCATACAATACCTCCTCTCTCTCTCTCTCTCTCTCTCCATACAATCCCTCCTCTCTGTCCCTCTCCCCATACAATCCCTCCTTTCTGTCTCTCTCCCCATACAATACCTCCTTTCTGTCTCTCTCCCCATACAATCCCTCCTCTCTGTCCCTCTCCCCATACAATCCCTCCTTTCTGTCTCTCTCCCCATACAATCCCTCCTTTCTGTCTCTCTCCCCATACAATCCCTCCTTTCTGTCCCTCTCCCCATACAATCCCTCCTTTCTGTCTCTCTCCCCATACAATACCTCCTTCTCTGTCTCTCTCCCCATACAATCCCTCCTTTCTTCTGTCTCTCTCCCCATACAATCCCTCCTCTCTGTCCCTCTCCCCATACAATCCCTCCTTTCTGTCTCTCTCCCCATACAATACCTCCTTTCTGTCCCTCTCCCCATACAATCCCTCCTTTCTGTCTCTCTCCCCATACAATCCCTCCTTTCTGTCTCTCTCCCCATACAATACCTCCTTTCTGTCCCTCTCCCCATACAATACCTCCTTTCTGTCTCTCCCCATACAATACCTCCTCTCTGTCCCTCTCCCCATACAATACCTCCTTTCTGTCTCTCTCTCCCCATACAATACCTCATGTCTGTCTCTCCCCATACAATACCTCCCTCTTTCTGTCTCTCTCCCCATACAATACCTCCCTCTCTGTCCCTCTCCCCATACAATACCTCCTTTCTGTCTCTCTCCCCATACAATACCTCCTTTCTGTCTCTCTCTCCCCATACAATACCTCCTTTCTGTCTCTCTCCCCATACAATACCTCCTTTCTGTCCCTCTCCCCATACAATCCCTCCTCTCTGTCCCTCTCCCCATACAATACCTCCTTTCTGTCCCTCTCCCCATACAATACCTCCTTTCTGTCTCTTTCCCCATACAATACCTCCTTTCTGTCTCTCTCCCCATACAATACCTCCTTTCTGTCCTCTCTCCCATACAATCCCTCCTTTCTGTCTGTCTCCCCATACAATCCCTCCTTTCTGTCTCTCTCCCCATACAAAAACCTCATGTCTGTCTCTCTCCCCATATGATACCTCCTTTCTGTCCCTCTCCCCATACAATCCCTCATGTCTGTCCCTCTCCCATACAATACCTCATGTCTGTCTCTCTCCCCGTATGATACCTCCTCTCTGTCTCTCTCCCATATGATACCTCCTCTCTGTCTCTCTCCCCATACAATACCTCATGTCTGTCTCTTTCCCATATGATACCTCCTCTCTGTCTCTCTCCCCATACAATACCTCATGTCTGTCTCTCTCTCCCCATACAATACCTCATTTCTGTCTCTCTCCCTGTATGATACCTCCTCTCTGTCTCTCTCTCCCCATATGATACCTCATGTCTGTCTCTCTCCCCGTATGATACCTCCTCTCTGTCTCTCTCCCCATATGATACCTCATGTCTGTCTCTCTCTCCCCATACAATACCTCATGTCTGTCTCTCTCCCCATATGATACCTCCTCTCTGTCTCTCTCCCCATACAATACCTCCTGTCTATCTCTCTCCCCATATAATACTTACTCTCTGTCTCTCTCCCCGTACAATGCCTCCTCTCTCTCTCTCTCTCTCTCTCTCTCTCTCTCTCCCATACAAAACCTCCTCTCTGTCTCTCTCCCCATACAGTACATCCTCTCTGTCTCTCTCCCCGTACAATACCTCCTCCGTCTCTCTCCCCATACAATACCTCAGCTCTGTCTCTCCCCCCGTACAATACATCCTCTCTGTCTCTTTCTCCATACATTACCTCCTCTCTGTGTCTCTCCCCGTACAATACCTCCTCCCTGTCTCTCACCCAATACAATACCTCCTCTCTGTCTCTCTCCCCATATAATATCTCCTCTCTGTCTCTCTCCCCATACAATACCTCCTCTCTGTATCTCTCCCCATACAGTACCTCCTCTCTGTCTCTCTCCCCTTACAATACCTCCTCCCTGTCTCTCTCCTCATACAATACCTCATCTCTGTCTCTCTCCCCATACAATACCTCCTCTCTGTGTTTCTCCCAGTACAGTACCTCCTCTCTGTCTCTCTCCCCATACAATACCTCCTCCCTATCTCTCTCCACATACAATGTCTCCACCCTGTCTCTCTCTCCATACAATACCTCCGCTCTGTCTTTCTCCCCATACAATACCTCCTCTCTGTCTCTCTCCCCATGCAATACCTCCTCCCTGTCTCTCCCCCATACAATACCTTCTCTCTGTCTCTCTCCCCATACAATACCTCCTCTCTGTCTCTCTCCCCATACAATACCTCTCTCTCTGTCTCTCTCCCCATACAATACCTCTCTCTGTCTCTCTCCCCATACAATGCCCCCTCTCTCCCAATACAATCCCCCCTCTCTTCCCATACAATGCCCCCTCTCTGTGTCTCTCTCCTCATACAATACCCCCTCTCTGTATCTCTCCCAATACAATACCTCCTCTCTGTCTCTCTCCCCATACAATACCTCCTCTCTGTCTCTCTCCCCATACAATACCTCTCTCTCTGTCTCTCTCCCCATACAATGCCCCCTCTCTCCCCATACAATCCCCCCTCTCTTCCCATACAATGCCCCCTCTCTCTGTCTCTCTCCTCATACAATACCCCCTCTCTGTCTCTCTCCCAATACAATACCTCCTCTCTTTCTCTCTCCCCATACAATACCTCCTCCTGTCTATCTCTCCCCATACAGTACCTCCTCTATGTCTTTGTCCCCATACAATACCTCCTCTCTGTCTCTCTCCCCATACAATACCTCCTCTCTGTCTCTCTCCCCATACAATACCTCCTCTCTGTCTCTCTCCCCATACAATACCTCCTCTCTCTCTCTCCCCATACAATACCTCCTCCTCTCTGTCTCTCTCTCCCCATACAGTACTCCTCCTCTATGTCTTTCTCCCCATACATACCTCCTCTCTCTGTCTCTCCCCATACACATACCTCCTCTCTGTCTCTCTCCCCATACAATACCTCCTCTCTCTCTCTCTCTCCCCATACAATACATCCTCTCTGTCTCTCTCCCCATACAATACCTCCTCCTCTCTGTCTCTCTCCCCATACAGTACCTCCTCTATGTCTTTCTCCCCATACAATACCTCCTCTCTGTCTCTCTCCCCATACAATACCTCCTCTCTGTCTCTCTCCCCATACAATACCTCCTCTCTGTCTCTCTCCCCATACAATACCTCCTCTATGTCTTTCTCCCATACAATACCTCCTCTCTGTCTCTCTCCCCATACAATACCTCCTCTCTGTCTCTCTCCCCATACAATACCTCCTCTCTGTCTCTCTCCCCATACAATACCTCCTCTCCGTCTCTCTCCCCATGCAGTACCTCTTCTCCATACTTCTTTCCTGGCATTCCTTCCTCCTCTGTTTACCTGACTTGTTACTTACTTTACAATCTCTCTGTCGGACAGTGGACTGGTCGCGCTACTCTCTGCCCCCACCCTTTGCTTCCTTCCATACATGCCTGATCAAAGACATACCAGTCGTACCGGGCGGAATACGTTACTCCTTTTCCGTCCTACTTGCCCTACCTGCCTACCTACACCATTACCTCCCTTTCAGACACCGAGCAGGATGCGTTCCCTTCCCTTTACTACCTACCAACTTACCAGCTTACCTCCCCTCAAGGTGGACGGCATGTATTACTCCTTTCCCCACCTTCCGACATCCTCCCTTTCCTCTCCTACTCTTTTCCAGCCTACTCCCCTCCCCCTCCCCCCCTGGATGTCCTTCTGTATCTCTTTCCCTCCATCCGTCCTCCCTTCTGCCCTAAGTGCCTGCTTGAGCTTCCGATCTTTTTGATAGCAGACGGGATACAGTACCCCGTTGCCCACTTCCCTGCCTCCTTCCCTTTTTACCATCCTGTATACTTATCCACCAACCGGGTAGACAGTGGACAGGATATATACGTATGTTCCCTCCTCTACCTTCATTCCTCCTCCCCTGGCGTCTCCTTTCTTCCTATCTTGCAGTTTTGAGGGTGAGATGCACCATTCCTTCTCTGCTGCCAACCTACTGTACCTACCTACCTGCCTACTTTTCAGATAGCGGACGGCATGCACTACCTGGAGAGGGAGAACTTTGCACCGCGACCTGCGGGCGGCCAACATCCTTGTGGGGGAGCACTATGAAGTCAAGGTGGCCGACTTTGGCCTGGCCCGCATCCTCAACAAGGACGACGTCTACGACGCCTCCGAGAGTGAGTTCCGTCCCCTTAGTATAGGGTTGTTGTGAGTTCCGTCCCCTTAGCATAGGATTGTTGTAAGTTTCGTCCCCATGGCATAGGATGGTTGTGAGTTCTGTCCCCTTAGCATAG
>JADBJO010001197.1:455000-460000 GCA_016801955.1 Conus betulinus
ATTGGCCAGAAAAGAACAAAGGGGTGTGTGAGTGTGTGTGTGTGTGTGTGTGTGTGTGTGTGTGTGTGTGTGTGTGTCCTTGTCTATGTATGTGTATGTGCATACAATTATACATGCTCACACACACACACGCGCGCATGTATAATTGTATGCATATACGTGTGCGTGTGCGCGAGCTAGCGTATGTACATGCATTAACGTGCGCGCGCGCATGTGTGTGTGTGTGTGTGTGTGTGTGTGTGTGTGTGTGTGTGTGTGTGTGTGTGTAACATATGTGTGTAACATATGTCAAGGTGGCAGACTCGGTAAACATTTGAGGTTAAAATGCATTTCTGACTTATTGGAACCAAATGTATTTTCATACATTTTCCCTGAGTGACTGGCAGTTTGGTTGTATAGTGCACAGCAGTCTGATTTTGAACTCTGAACTATATGCTCATGATCAACGTCTGGACACAGCCTCTCGATCGCAATGCCATTTTGTAACTGACCTTTTATTGTTGTTTTGTTTTTGTTATTGGCTGTTCTGTGTTTCCTTTCTTTATCATATCCACGAGGCCAGGTGTTCTTTATCTTTCCCTATTTGTGCTGGCATCATATTTTTTGTTCCAAAGCACAAGATCATCTTTGACTGAACGTTAATATTTTTTTTTTTTATTCCTCTTGAGTCGCTTCCCATACTTTTTTTTACGTGCAAAAAATGTTCACCACTTTCACCGAATGAAATTTTGTAAGAAACTGTATTGGAGAACGAGACGAGAGAGAGAGAGAGAGAGAGAGAGAGAGAGAGAGAGAGAGAGAGAGAGAGAGATGTGCGTCAGAAATGACCGGGGGTGGGTGTGGGGGGAGGGGAGAAGAAATCTTGTACTGTTTTTATGAAAATGTGTTTTGTAAATTTTGTACTTAAATGACGATGACTGCATACAAGAAAATCGGTGACAAAATACTTTTCTTTGAATTATGCTGGCATAATATTGTGTTTGAGACGCATGCAGAGAGAGAGACACACACACACAGACGGACATGCATGCACAAAACGGTCATAGCTTGTACGGCACAATCTCGACACAGGCAGATGCGCGCGTGCACGCAGACAGGCATTATTATGTTGTAGTGTGTTCTGTGTCCTGATGTAACATTTATTACGTGATCTTTACTGCAGCTATCGTTTGGCTCATGATTTCCTATTTCAACCCCTCCATCCACTCAAATGCCCACCCTCCCCCGACTCCTCTACTGTTCTCCCACCGTAATATTGACCCCCAAAACATAAAGTACTCATTGTTATACTGACCTGTAACAAACACACACTGTGATGTTGATCCATAACATGAAATGCACGCAGTAATATTGAGCCATAATATACAATACGCACCGCAATATTGAGCCAGAACATAACATACACACTGTAATACTGACCCATAACATAAAATACACATTGTGATATTGAGCCATAACATAAAATACGCTCTGTACTGTTGACCTATAACAAAATACTATGCCACATGGAAATTGGATATGCGTACTGCATATACGTAAGTCGTTTTACGACACATTTATCATGAATGATATCAGTGACTAGAAATTGTTTCGTGATCTTGTCGTATAAAAGAATTTCAACCTACAGAAGTCTATGTGTCGATCATCAGAGCCTTCGGTTTGTTCACGGGGTTTCCCCCAGGTGGACTGGGAACATGAGAATGGCGAGGGCTTCGCTACCAATCAGAAAACGTTAGTATCTTTAGTGCCTGGGGACGGAATTAATGGCCAGCCATTATTTGGAAACATGTCTTCTTTGATCTGTAGTCCTTTGAGTCAACATTTATCTTTTTTTTTCATACTGAAGATGAAATAGACGTTGAACGGAAAGAAGATGACTTGAATTCTAAATCGTTTCAACTTGAATTGTGTTGCCCATCTCTATCTCTTTTATTTGATGAATATTATAGCATGTATTGGGCTACGTGATTCGACCACTTCTGTTGCCTTTCATTCGATTGGTAGGGAGATATCTTGGCGTTCATCAGTTGCTGGTCATGGCGATCCACACCTGGAAGGTCGGATCTTGGAAGGTCGGCACACCAAGAACCAATCCATGTATCAGGGAGACCTGGGAGTAATACACAGAGCCTTGTTCCATGTATCAGTGAAACCCTGGGAATCATACACGGAGCCCTGCTCCATGTGTAAGTGAAACCCTGGGAATCATACACAGAGCCCTGCTCAATGTATCAGTGAAATCCTGGGAATCATACACAAAGCCCTGCTCCATGTATTAGAGGGACCTGTGAATCATACACAAAGCCCTGCTCCATGTATTAGAGGGGCCTGTGAATCATACACAAAGCCCTGCTCTATGTATTAGAGGGGCCTGTGAATTATACACGGAGCCCTGCTCCATGTGTAAGTGAAACCCTGGGAATCATACACAAAGCCCTGCTCCATGTATTAGAGGGACCTGGAATCATACACGGAGCCCTGCTCCATGTGTCAGTGAAACCCTGGGAATCATACACAAAGCCCTGCTCCATGTATTAGAGGGACCTGGGAATCATACACTGAGCCCTGCTCCATGTGTCAGTGAAACCCTGGGAATCATACACAAAGCCCTGCTCCATGTATTAGAGGGACTGGGAATCATACACGGAGCCCTGCTCCATGTGTCAGTGAAACCCTGGGACTCATACACAAAGCCCTGCTCCATGTATTAGAGGGACCTGGGAATCATACACGGAGCCCTGCTCCATGTGTCAGTGAAACCCTGGGAATCATACACAGAGTCCTGCTCCATGTATCAGTGAAACCCTTGGAATCATACACAGAACCCTGCTCTATGTATCAGTGAAATCCTGGGAATCATACACAGAGCCCTGCTCCATGTAACAGAGAGGACCCTGGGGATCATACACTGAGCCCTGCTCCATGTATCAGTGAAATCCTGGGAATCATACACTGAGCCCTGCTCCATGTGTCAGTGAAACCCTGGGAATCATGCACACAGCCATGCGCCATGTATTAGGGGGACCTGGGAATCATACACAGAGCCCTGCTTCATGTATTAGGGGGACCTGGGAATCATACACAGAGCCCTGCTCCATGTATCAGTGAAACCCTGGGAACCATACACAGAGCCCTGCTGCATATGCCAGCGAAACCCTGGGAATTATACACAAAGCCCTGCTCCATGTATTAGGGAGACCTGATAATCATACACAGAGCCCTGCTCCATGTGTCAGTGAAACCCTGGGAATCATACACACAGCCCTGCTCAATGTATTAGGGAGACGCTGGGAATCATACGCGGAACCCTGCTCCATGTGTCAGTGAAACCCTGGGAATTATACACCGAGCCCTGCTCCATGTTTTAGGGGGACCTGGGAATCATACACACAGCCCTGCTCAATGTATCAGTGAAACCCTGGGAATCATACACTGAGCCCTGCTCCATGTATCAGGGAAACCCTGGGAATCATACACTGAGCCCTGCTCCATGTATCAGGGAAACCCTGGGAATCATACACTGAGCCCTGCTCCATGTATCAGGGAAACCTGGGAATCATACACAAGCCCTGCTCCATGTATCAGTGAAATCCTGGGAATCGTACACAGAACCCTGCACCTGCACTGAGACGTCGGCTACGAACTGCCGAATCGTGACTGTCGCTCCATGAACATGACGATATTCAGGACTTTGGCATCTCATCAGTTGGCATCAGTTGACACAGAAGGGCAAGATTCTCATAAAGAAACTGGTCTCCGTCTACGTCAGAAAATGCCTTGAATCATCAAACAGCAATGCCGTTATTTTGTTATATTTTTTTCCCCTCCTAAGTTTGCAGCGTTTTTTTTTCTAAGTCAAAGGATACTTCTTGACTACTTGACACAAGAAATGTGAACCTACAGTGAAATGTTGTTATGTGAGTGCAAGCACATTGATGTTGCGCTCGACTTTGACTGTAAGTTATCACTGAGGAGGACTATGGTGTGTGTGTGTGTGTGTGTGTGTGTGTGTGTGTGTGTGTGTGTGTGTGTGTGTGCACGAGTGAGAGAGAGAGAAATAGAGTGGGGAACGTACGCACGCACGCATATGCGCACGCACACACACACACACACACACACACACACACACACACACACACACACACACACACAGTGAATATATATCGAGAGACTGCTAGCAGTCTGTGTTATGGGGCATACAAATTTACATCCATCCTATTATGGCGCAGAGTGAACACGAGAGAAAGTCCACGGGACGGAAGTCCACGGGGCGAAGTCCACGGGACGGAAGTCCCTGGAGCGAAGTCCACGGGACGGAAGTCCCCGGAGCGAAGTCCACGGGACGGAAGTCCCCGGGGCGAGGTCCACGGGACGGAAGTCCACCGGACGGAAGTACATGAGACCAAAGTTGACGTATCCGAAATACATTGAAACTACGAGACCTAAGCCATGTGTCAGATCTTCCCTCCACCTCCAAAGATTCCGCGATGGAGTCCAAACATAGAAATTAGAAAGAAGTACATAGCTTTTTTTTCCGGGTTAAGCTTTTTTGTATGGATGGCATCGTCCCTCCACACCGGTGTTCTTGTGCACATTTTCTTAATATCTGAATAAAATCAGGCTAGGCATCAGACCTTATCTACAGCGCTCTGAGCCGTATTTTTGTATGAAAATGACCATTCATTTTATAACTTTTTTTAAACCTCTCCTCGCACTTATCAGGTGCCATAGATTTATCTGGTAGCCTATAGGCAAGTATCACGTTCTGTCCAAGACCTTACTATGGGTATTAGCGGAGACTGGAAATCCCAGAGAGGCAGGCAGTCTTCTACAGAAGGTAAGACAGATCCCCATTGTAATAACAGGTTTTCCTCATATATGAACGATTTTTTTTTTTTTTTTTTTCGTCACAAGACATCATTTGTATTTCCACGACATGTCTTTTTGTTGTTGATTTTATTAATCCTTGTGCTTCTGGTTTGCTTGACGGCGAATTGTCT
>JADBJO010001197.1:467500-469836 GCA_016801955.1 Conus betulinus
GGGCGACCAACAGCGTTGAAGAGAGGCCACGGTCAGGTCGGCCTAGGCAGACTACTCCCAGAGAAGATCGTTTCATCGAGAGGCAGGCCCTATTGCAGCGGGATACCACTTCCACCAGCATCCAAAGGCAGCTTCGTATGGCAAATAACACCATCCAGCCGTCAAGCCATACGAAAAACGTCTTCACCACTTCGGCCTCAGATCACGTCGCCCAGCTGTTCGACCACGACTGCTAGCAGCCCATAGGCTGGCTCGCCGAGCTTTCTGCCATCGTCATGTGAGATGGAACCAACAACAGTGGTCCCAGGTCCTCTTTTCAGATGAGTCGCGGTTTAGTCTTGAACACAATGACGGCCGAACTAGAGTTTGGAGGCGTGTTGGTGAACGTTACATTGATGCAGCTGTTCGCCAGACCAGGGCCTTTGGGGGAGGATCTGTTATATGGTATGGGGTGCCTTCAGCCTCCCCACAAGACACCACTCTACCATATTGATGGAAACCTCACAGGCATCCGCTATCGGGATGAAATCCTGGCGCCTTTCGTTGTTCCGACCATGCAACGGATAGGACCCATGCAGTCTTCCAAGACGACAATGCTGCTCGGCCACATAGGGCCCGGGTGGCCGAAAACTTCATTGTGCAGGCCGGCATCAACAGGATGATCTTCCCGGCGTATAGTCCCGACCTCAATCCCATCGAGCATATGTGGGATGAGTTGGGGAGACGTGTGAAGGAGAACCATCCACCTCCCAGAGACCGCCAGGATCTCTTCCAAATGCTGCAACTGGAATGGCAGAGAATCCCTCAGAGGGTCATCAGAACACTGGTCAACTCGATGAGGAGTCGCTGCGTGGAATGTCTCGCCAATGGCGGTGGCCACACCCACTATTGAAATGATTTTGTGAACTGAACAGATTTTGCGAACTTTGATTTCGACCCATCCTCTGTTTAATTGTCTGTAAATCAACAACCGTTCATTCGATCCCAATGAAATTCAATGTACGTTGGAACAAGATAATGAATTAAATCTGTTCCCAATTTCAAAATCGTGGCTTTTTTTTTTTTAAGTTCGCCTTTTTTTTAAAGTTCGCCTTTGCTTTTTCTTCCCTTCTCTCTCTCTCTCTCCTCTCACACACACACACACACACACACACACACACACACACACACACACACACACACACACACACACACACACACATATATATATATATATATATATATATATACACTAGCCTTTTTCTGGGATATATATATATATATATATATGTATATAATGCTGAACAATTACGTATATATATATATACATATGTGTGTGTGTGTGTGAGAGAGAGAGAGGAGAGAGAGAGAGAGAGAGAGAGAGAGAGAGAGAGAGAGAGAGAGAGAGAGAGAGAGAGAGAAGGAAGAAAAAAAAAAAGGCGAACTTAAAAAAAAAAAACAACAACAAACAAAACAACGTCAGATTCTACTATTTTCCGTCCGTGTGAAATCCACTGAACTTTCCCCCAGCCAGACGAGATGAATGTTTTTGTTTTTCATTTTCATTTATTTATTTATTTATTTTTTTTTAGCAGCTAGAAAGCAAAAAAAGGAGCTCTTTTCTAATTATCTACCGCCCATTAATGATTGGTTCGTTTCTTCACAGCACCATCAACGGCAGCATTCTCAGAACTGTACACCTAGTCCATACTTTCCCCTACCGTCTCTACCCTTTTACACTCACACGTTCAGTGCCACGAAAGCTTGCTCAGGTGGCCAAACCCTCCGAGAAATCACTGTAACTTAAATTTGATTTGGCTTGGTTCTCCATGACACAGATCTTCATGGACTGAGAGAGACAGACAAAAGCCGCATAGCTCGACACTGACAGTGAAAGCAAGGGTCCGGAGCGAACAGTTCCACGTACAGCCTGGGAAGACAAGAGAACGAGCGATGGGTTGCGCGCATTCGGGGAACGTAGTTACCTGTGGCGGCGCAAGAGGGAGCAGAAAAGGGAGGCGAGGAGGAGGAGGAGGTGGCAACGGCCCACTTCAAAGGAATCACTATCACCTAGACCCCACCAGGACTGTGGCATCAGTTCTCGGATCAATGGAGCACCTAAGGTGGTAGTTCTTTTTCTTTTTTTTTTTTTTTTTACTTTTACTTTTTTTTTTTATTTTTTTCCTACGGCCAAAATCCCACCTCTTCATTTTTTGGTGCTTCACACTGTCCTCTTCATCTGCCAAAAAAAAACAAAAGCGGAAAAAAAAAACAAAAGTAATTTCCACAACTAGTTTTTTTTTTTTTTTTTTTTTTTTTTTTTCCAACCAATCTCTTACATACCATGCATAGTCTGT
>JADBJO010001198.1:0-5000 GCA_016801955.1 Conus betulinus
CACACGTTGAGAAACAGACCTACAGAGAACACCACGCCTGGCCACCACCGGTAGCGCAAAACGTCGCACATGATTACAAGATGGACCGATCGGACCAAGCCTCGTACCAAGGTTGGGTCAGTGGGACAAGGCCCGAAAACTGGCAGGAAAAAGGTTTCAACACGATTGAATACACAACTGGGCTTGAAGGTGAATATGTAAGAAGCGTGACGCCACCAATTTTCGACTCACGCCGAAGGCCCCACATGCAAAATCGTGACTGTTAGCGCTCTTCCCCCCCGCCACGAACCACACACACACACACACCCACCCCACTCCACACCACCCCCCCCCCACTCACACAACCATTACCAACCCCGTCACCCACCTTGCACCCACCCCAAACAACACCCCACACACACACACCCACACACACCCACAACACACACACACGCTGACGCACGGCACACACGCTCACGCCCGCCTAAAACAACAGCGCCCACTGCCACAAAAGACCAACGAAGAAAAATTAGGAACAAGAAAGACCCACAAGGGAGGACAAAGTAGGAGCAGACAGAGAGAAGTATGATTCAGTAGGAAAATCGAGGGAAAACTGCGTGGTAACAGGAATGAAAGAGCTGGAGGAATAAGAAAATATGTTGGAACAGGTTTTCTGTAAAAAGTATGGGAAAATATGAACAGGTAAAAAGTATTCAGAAGAGATGAGGAAATATGGGGAGTAACAGGAACAGCAAAAAATGTTGGGGGAGAGAGAGAGAGAGGAGAGAGAGAGATGAGAGAGAGGAGAGAGAGAGAGAGAGAGAGAGGCGAGAGAGAGAGAGAGATGGAAAGACCGAAAACGTCCTGAAAAAAGAAACGTGTGTGAGCGACTAGAAAAAATGCTAAAAGAAAAAAACAAATGAAAAGATAAGAGAACGTAGATAAAAAAAAAAGAAAGAAGTGGAAACAGCTAGAAGACATGAAGAGGGGTGTGGGGTTTAGAGCAGGGTAAGTGATTGCTCGGTCTTCGTTTCATTGTCCTGAATGTTGTTTACCTTGTCTGAAGAAGACCAAAGAGGTCGAAAACGCGCCGTGTTTTGTCTTGTAATTTGTTTGTCTCTTTCGTCCGGCGGAACAGTGATTTTTCTTTCAAGTGTGCGCCAACAAAAGTTGAAACAGGCAGGACAACGAGGACAAAACAGGTGGCAACGTTCGAAGGATGCGGGGAAATGTAGGAACAGGTCAGGGAATGTGAGAACAAGTAGGAACAGCTGGGGAAAACGAAAGGGAAAAGTAGACAGGGGGAAACGTAGGGACAATAGGGAACAGGTAGGACAACGTAGAAAAGTGCAGAAGCAAAGTATGAAAACGTGGGGAAATTGAGAAACAGGCGGAAATATATACGGGGAAAATGGGAACAGAAAAACACAACAACAACAACAACAACAACAACGACAACAAAAACAAGAAAGAAAAAAAAAAAGAAAAGAAACAAAAAGAAAAGAAAAAGAAACAAGTGCGAGAATGAAGGGACAAGTGGACACAGGTGAGAAAGCATCAGGAAAGTGGAAACAAGTGGGAGAACAGACGCCCAACAGTAACCATAGACAGGTAAACGTACTGAACAAGTGGAAACAAGTAGGACACGGGAAGGGGCGGAGTGTAGCATTTGAACGGGCAGGAAAACAGTGGAAAACAGGCTAGAAACGCTGGAAACCCGTAGGAAGGGGAAAGAACAAAACGTAGGATGGAAAAATCAGCGAAAAGTGGAAGGGGGGGGGGGGGGGCGGGGGGGGGGGGGGGGGGGACGTGAGGGGACACACACACACACACACCCACACACACACACACACACACACACACACAAACACCCGAGAAACAAAGGATACACTGCGAAAAGGCAGAAATAGTTGAGGAAAAGATCTAAGGAAAAGTAGAAGCAGGTAAAATAATGTAAAACAACAGAAATAGGTAGGACAAAATACTAAAATTAGAAAAAAAATCAAAACAAAACAAAAAAAACAGGAAGTAAAATACTGGGGAAGGTGGGGGGGGGGGGGGGGGGGGGGGTAGGAAACGGACTAGGAGTGGAATATGCAGAAACAGGTGGGAAAAAAGTGGTGAAAGGTAGAAACATGTAGGACAGCGCAGGAAAAGCGCACACAGGTTGAACAGGTGGGAAGACAGTATAGGCAGGCAGGAAAACGTGGGTGGAAAAGTAGAGGCAGGTGGTGAAATGCATCAAAAAGTGAAACAGGTGGAGAAAACGCAGAGATAAAAAAAAGCAGGTACAGGAAAGTAAATGTGGCTAAAGCTGAACACACCTGTGTGCGAAAGGTAGGATGCTTTCCTTAGTGGGGGTGTAATGTTAGTCAGCGTGATGATGAAAAGGTAAGAGGCTTGTCTTCAGTGGTCAGGTTGTATTGGGGCGGTTCGCTGACTGGCGTGTGCGTGTGTATGTGCGTGCGTGTGTGTGTGTGTGTGTGTGTGTGTGTGTCTGTGTGTGTGTGTGTGTGTGTCTGTGTGTGTGTGTGTGTGTGTGTGTGTGTGTGTGTGTGTGTGTGTGTGTGTCATTACGCTGACTAGCATTACACCCGCTAAGGAAAGCATCCTGCCTTTCGCACACAGGTCTATTTAGCTTCCACCACCTTCACCTTCCTATACCTGATTTTTTTTAAACTACGTTTTCCTACCTGTTCCCGTTTTTTTTTTCAATAATATTTCGCCCCACATAGTTCTATTGTTTTCCATTATTTCCCCCCGGTTCTGTTGTTCCCCAGATTTGTTCTGCTGTTCCTACCTTTCTGCTGCGTATTCCTGTTTGTTCCTACTTTTTCCCCCAAACGTTTCTCTCTGCTTTTCCTGATTTCCCCCTCACACGTTTTACTACCCCATCACACGGGTTTCCTGCGTTTCCCACCTGTCTCTACTGTTTTCCTCCGTGGTCCTACCTGTTCTACTATACTCCACACCTTCCATGTCCTGCTTGTTTCCACTTGTGCTGTACGCTTTCCCACCTGCCTTTCTTTTTGTCCCTGTGTTCTCCCTCCTGTTTCCACTTACACTATGTTTTCCTACCTGTCTACCCTACATTCTCGCACCTGTTTCTTTCCTTCTTGTCTTTTTATTTTCTTTCATTTTCCTGATTCCACTTTTCCGTATGTTTTCTGCCCGTTTCTCACTTTTACCACGTTTTCTAACTGCTTGTACATGTTCCCACGTTTTCTTACCTGTTCCTACGTTTCCCTGCGTTTTCCTTTTTCTACATTTTTCTACGTTCTTCTAGCTGCTGCTAAGCTTTCTTAGGTTTCCCTGTCTTTTCTACGCACGCATGCACAAACAATCGCACACACACACACACACACACACTTCCACTCTCTCTCTCTCTCTCTCTCTCTCTCTCTCTCTCTCTCGCAGGCACACGCACGCACGCACGCACGCACGCACGCACGCACGCCCGCAGCTCCCTCAAGACACATAGATGAACAAATGAATAGAGAAATTCCTCGGACATGCTGACAAACATTTCGACTCTCACCCCTTCTCCACCCATCTCTTCGTCTCTCGCTTCCCCCACTCCATCCCCCCTCCCGTCCCCCTCCCCTCTCCTTCCCCTCCTGTTTTCCTCTCTCCAGTGTGGCTGAAGGATGCTCAGAGAGCGGCAGGGCGCGGGGTACAACAAAAACTTGATCGACGATTCCCTGTCGGAAGTCCTTGGAAAGTCACTGGCCGCACAATCCACCGATAAAAACATGACTGCGCATGCTCCTGCGATAACCAACCGCTGAGCCGTGGTGTGGGAGCTTCCGGCGGAAAGGGAGAGAGAGAGAGAGAGGAGAGAGAGAGAGAGAGAGGTGGGTGGGGGTAGGGGGGTGGGGACGCGGTTTTTTGGGTTGCGGAGGTAGAGAGAGAAACATACGCACTCACAACACACATATATATGCACACACAGACGTGACACAAACACAGGCAGACAGACAGACAGACAGACAGACAGACACACACACACACACACACACACACACAACTACAACTACCCAACGCACACACCAAACACAAATACAACTACACAAAGCACACACACACACACACACGCGCGCGCGCGCACGACTGCGATGACGCAAAACGAATAATTATAGGGTGCATAAGTAAGTATCTCATATTCCTGTAAGACAAAAACAGTCGCTTTGCCTTTCTTTACCTTAAGGGGGGGGGGGGGGGGGGGGGGGGGAGGAGGAGGTGCTAGACTTTCTCCATTGATTTTCTCCTTGATGGGACTTCTTGATAAACATTCTTCCGTGGACTCTTTTTTCCCCCCTTCTCACCAACATTTTTACCATGTACATTAAAAAAAAATCTTATTTCATTTTGTGTGTGTGTGGTGTGTGTGTGTGTGGTGGGGGGGGGGGGGGGTTCTTAAATTATCAGGGACTTCTTTGCAGACTTTATCCATTTTTTTTCTGACAGGGACTTTTGGGTGGATAGATAAATTTGTAAACAAAGTATTTTTTTTTTGGTCTTACAAGGACATTGTTTAACGGACATTTTCATAACATTTTTTTGACATTTTATCATGATCTTTTCTTTCACAGAACGTTTCGGAGACATTTTCCCATGATATCTTTTTTTTTTTCTTTTTCTTCCTGGGGCTTTTTGGCTGATGTTTCGTCATGGACGATGTCTTGGGATATTTCGCATGGTTATTTTGGTCCAGCAATAACTATTGATAAAATCCTACACAACATCTATAACAACAACAACAAAATAAAAAGAACCCCAAATATAAAAACAAAACGAAGAGGAGTGGGAAGGAAGCAAAAACAAATAACAAACAACAAAAAAAGAACCTATCCAAGGTTTTTTCTTGTGCCCGACTTTGTTTTGAAGCGGTTAGTTATATGGGGTTTGTACGTGCAAGCGCACGCTTCTCTCTCTCTCTCTGTTGTGTGAGTGTCAATGTTTTTGTGGAGAGATAGAGAGAGAGAGAGAGAGAGAGAGAGAGAGAGAGACAGTTGCCCTCG
>JADBJO010001198.1:20000-27500 GCA_016801955.1 Conus betulinus
TATCAAGAACAATGACAACGACATTAGCAGCAGCAGCAGCAACAGCAGCAGCAGCAGCAGCTGCAGCAGCAAGAACAACAAAAACAACAACGATGACGACATAACAACAACAATAATAGCAACAACAAAAACGTCACCGAAATTTATGGGTCAGCGCATCCTAATCAATGGCAGCAACCTTACAGGCAGGGAGTGGTATTTCTTCTGTAGAGTGACAGGGCTGGGGACGAGGCGAAAGGGAGGAGGGGGCAAGTGCATGCCCTCATTCTGACATCAGCTGATGGATTTGGCCTTTGATTTTTTTTCCCCCTATTTATCTTTCTCTCTCTATATGGGTCAAATACTTATTACTTTGTTTTCTGAATAGCAGGCCACCTGCAAGGTTTGGCATTAATTATGACACACCTCTGGTTGGGCCTCTTTTCTGTCTGTCTGTCTGTCTGTCTGTCTGTCTGTCTGTCTGTCTCTCTCTCTCTCTCTCTCTCTCTCTCTCTACATATAAATAGATATATAGAAAGAGAGACAAAGAGACAGTCAGGGACAGAGAGAGAGAGAGAGGGGGGGGGGGGGGAGACAGACAGACACAGAGACACAGAGAGAGACAGAGACAGACAGGCAGGCAGGTAGGCAGGGAGGTAGACAGACAGGCAGGCGGGCAGGCAGGCAGACAGACAGACAGACAGACAAACACCAGAGACAGAGGACAGAGAGGAGAGAGAGAGAGAGAGAGAGAGAGAGAGAGAGAGAGAGAGAGAGAGAGAGAGAGGAGAGAGACAGACAGACAGACAGACAGACAGACAAACAGACAGACACAAGACAGACATGACAGAATGAGCACTGACAGGTCACAGAAACTAACCAGGCCTGTCATTTCTGACCGGAGCCAGAACCATTCCGGGGAGGGAAGAATTTACAGGACTGCCGATGAAGCACACACAAACTGTGCTACAGCGCTTCCTGGCACCGCCGCTCACAGTCAGTGGTGGCTGACTCATATCATAGCGCGATGCCGTTTAATGCCAGACGACCGGGCTTGACCTTTCTGCAAATCAGGTGGGGGGTGGGGGGGGTGGGGGGGGGGGGGGGGGGGAGGACGGGGACTTAGTAGGAGAGTGGAGGTGTGATAAGTTGGGGTGATCACAGTGGTGGTGGTGGTGGTGATGATGGTGGTGGTGTGGTGTGAAAAGGGGCAAAGGAGAGTGAGGGTGGGGATATGGAGTGTGAACGAGAAAGGGAGGTGTGTGGGAGGTGGATAAGGGAGATGTGGCGGGGGGTGGGTGGGGGGTGGGGGGTGGGGGTAAAAGGAAAATAAAGAGTGTGTCAGAATGCAGCTGCATTAGAGTACTATCTGCCGGACAAACACTCTTTCGTTGGTTTAAAAAAAAATTTTTTTTTTTTTTTTTTTTAGATTAATCCAAATTGGGTTTTTCTTCAGAGAGAGAGAGAGAGAGAGAGAGAGAGAGAGAGAGAGAGAGAGTAATTAAGTGTGTGTGTGTGTGTGTGGGTGTGTGTGTGTGCGCGCGCGCGTGTGAGTGTGTGCGTTGAGTGCGTGTGAGTGAGTGAGGTGAGTGAGTGAGTGTGTGTGTGTGTGTGTGTGTGTGTGTGTGTGTGTGTGTGTGTGTGTGTGTGCGTGTGTGTGTGTGTGTGGTGTGTGTAAACTTGGTTTGATTTAAGACAAAAAGAAGGGAAAAGCTCTTACACACTTTATGGTTGAAGGCTTTCACATGGATAACCTTTGTTGTTGTTTTATATATAAATATACATACATACATACATATTTTATATATATATATATATATATATATATGTATATATGTATATATGTATATATATATATGTTATGTGTGTGTGTGTGTGTGTGTGTGTGTGTGTGTGTGTGTGTGTGTGTGTGCGCGCGTGCGCGTGTGTGCATATATATATATATGGCGTGTCTGCTACTACCGATCAAGCACGATATAGTGAAAGAAACACTACAAAATGCCGTTACAGTGTGACTGAAGCCCTTGAATTGTTGCAAAACAGTTGAATAATTTCAGGGCATAAAACCACTTTATGTGAATTTTTTTTTTGTGTTCATAGGGTGTGTACCACCCCTATTTTCTACATGACACGCCAAATCTCATTTTCTTTGTCATGCATACTGTCTTACCAAATAAATAGAAAAAATAACTCTGCTAAACTGATCGTGGTTTCTCAATCATTTATAAACATAACTTGAAAAAATCACAAGCCTGTTCTGTGCTTATTCATTTTAATGATTTTTTTTAAATAGAGAGAGAAATGGTCAGTTTCTGGGGAAAGCACGGGAAGATAATAGCTAGTATTGAATGACTTAAAGAAAAAAAAAAAATAGAGGCGATGAACAAAGAATTCCGCACGTTACCCCTTTAAGTTTACGGCTTTTCTTTCAGATTTTGGCAATGGAAGACGATTGTTGTCATTCACACACACACACACACACACACACACACGCACACACACAGAGGCGCGCGCGCGCGCACATGCACGCACGCACGCACGCTGTATGAGCTGTGTGCCTAGCCAATTGATTTTAATGGGACTTAGAGGAGATAGAAGAATGTCGTTACAACACGGGATCTGTTTAATGTTTGTGTCTCTGGTTGCTGAGAGCTAGATAAAGAGACATGTTTCCCAATTCAGAATATATACTAGTCACATAAAGTTAAGCACAGTTTACATGTACCCGCATAATTTCCAAAATATAAAAGCCACGATTTTGAAATTGGGAACAAGATTTAATTCATTATCTTGTTCCAACGTACATTGAATTTCATTGGGATCGAATGAACGGTTGTTGATTTACACAGACAATTAAACAGAGGATGGGTCGAAATCAAAGTTCGCAAAATCTGTTCAGTTCACAAAATCATTTCAATAGTGGGTGTGGCCACCGCCATTGGCGAGACATTCCACGCAGCGACTCCTCATCGAGTTGACCAGTGTTCTGATGACCCTCTGAGGGATTCTCTGCCATTCCAGTTGCAGCATTTGAAGAGATCCTGGCGGTCTCTGGGAGGTGGATGGTTCTCCTTCACACGTCTCCCCAACTCATCCCACATATGCTCGATGGGATTGAGGTCGGGACTATACGCCGGGAAGATCATCCTGTTGATGCCGGCTGCACAATGAAGTTTTCGGCCACCCGGGCCCTATGTGGCCGAGCATTGTCGTCTTGGAAGACTGCCATGGGTCCTATCCGTTGCATGGTCGGAACAACGAAAGGCGCCAGGATTTCATCCCGATAGCGGATGCCTGTGAGGTTTCCATCAATATGGTAGAGTGGTGTCTTGTGGTGGAGGCTGAAGGCTCTCGATGAAAACGAAAACGATCTTCTCGGGGAGTAGTTCTGCCTAGGCCAACCTGACCGTGGCCTCTTCTTCAACGCTGTTGGGTCGCCCTAAAAACGCTGATTCAGTCTAACAATAACTGAATGATGCCCACACCAAGTCGTCGCGCCACTTCAGCCTTTGCAAATGCCATCTTGTATCCACGCAATCGCCCTGGTTTTGTCAAAGGTGCTAAGTTTTCTTCTTCGTGGTGGCATGGTGAGAAAAGGGCTGACAGTAACCAACCCCGCGCTTAAACAGCCAAAAGAAGGGGCATAAAAACTCACTTGAGAGACTGCTCTTGCACGGGAAAAAAGAATTTTTTCATTTTACACATCTTGTGTCGCCAGCAAGCTTGATGCAAAACAGGCACAGTTAACGCAACTTTGCACTTTTTATCCCGCGCGGTAACGAGGTCACCAAGACCCCGTGCGCACTACCACCAGTTGACACAGGCTGGATTACACACTGCTGTGTGAGATTCCATCATTGGTTGCCGCATAACAAAAAAAACAATGTTTTTTGAAGGGATGAATCAACCCCCTGTTTGCAAAGGCCTGTGCCCACATTTGGCAATCAGCTGTGAGCAGCGCTGTAAGAGATAAATGTGCCAGACGCCACCCGACACACGGGAAGCACGGTGAACCTTTTCACACGGCCCTGGTTGGGGTTTGGATTTTAGGGATTCCTTAAAAATCGATCTCCAAACGTTCAAAACCACCTGGAGCAAGGCGCGTCACGTTCAAAACCTTGCCCATGGTCAGCCCTTGAGTCTTCAGACCCGCCGTCCCTTCGTTGAAAATTTAAAAGGCGGACATTCTTGGGAGGCGTGTCAGTGACTGGGAACTCAGGGGTTGCTTGCTGAGCGTCTTCTGTGAAGGACAGGGACGAAAGGGCAGAGAATCCTTCAGGACAGGCTGAGTGGGGTTTCTGCAGAACGTGAGCAAGAAAACGTAAAACTGTAAGTTCGTAACCTTTGTAGTTTCATGTCAGATAGTAGGCATCAGGAAGTATGCAGATAGGAAGTCGAAACAAAACACCAACAACAATCTAGAACACACCAACTTAATGACGGAACATGACATGGATGGCACAGAACGTGAGACGCAGAGAGAGGAGAGAGAGAAGAAAAGAGAGAGATAGAGAGAGAGACCCCTTAGATTCCAGAACGTGAGAAAGAGAGGAGGGAGAGAAGAGATTAGATGGATTTTTAGACACGCATACACGCGCGCGCGCGCACGCATACACGCGAAAGCGCGCGACACGCTCACACACACACACACACACACACAACACACACCACACACACACACACACACATCAACAGGTGTATGACCAACCACTGACAAAGACAAGACAATAATAGGACAACTGGAGAGAAAGAAGAAGAATAAAGAAGAAGAAGAAGAAGAAGATCCATAACCTCTTGTCAATCAAGTCAAGGCCATTTCCCAACAACCTGTTCCCCAGCAATCTTTACACAGCTCCCTCACCCACGTAAATTTGTCCGCCCCACGCCCTTGTTCCGCCAGCCCTGCCTCCCTCTCCCCCCTCCCCTCCCAAACCCCAACTCCCTCATCCCGTCCCGGTCTTCTACTACCACATTCTTCACCCTCTCTTACCACCTGTAGTTTCCTTTCACTGAAGGGGCAGAGGTAAGGAGGCACTGAGTGAGATCGACCCGCTCTGCTGGTGTGTTATTGTGTGTGTGTGTGTGTGTGTGTGTGTGTGTGTGTGTGTGTGTGTGTGTGTGTGTGTTGTGTGTGTGTGGACAGTCACACAGACACACAGAGAAACATACACACACATAAACTGTTCAGCATTATATATATATGACAAACTGACTTACCGACTAACGAGAAATCTGTCTCGCTATTCATCATCTTCAAAAACTTACATACACAGATGTATATCTCACTGTTGACCTCGCTAACTAAATCAATAAAGGCTGTAATCTACTAGCTAAACTTGCCGAATGGTTAAGTCAATGAACCTAGCAGCCATCCATTTCTGGAAAAGTTAGAGAGAAAAAAAAAGGTTTAAAGTCCCCCTATCCTACAAATCAAAACGAAGTAACCTGGCAGTGGTTCATCGTCTCTGAGCTAAGGCATGCTAGGAGGCGAGGCTCTTCCATCTCTTTCAGCTGCCTATAACTTCACCTGAAAAGAATCAGGTACCCATTTTCTGCTAGGTGGATAAAAGAGGATTTTCAAGCCGAAAAGAAATCCGAACCAACCAACGTTCGAACTCGCAACCATCAGATTTGCATGAAAACGCTACAACCATCTGAGTACAGGCCCGTCTATCCGGAATAGAAACAAAGCTAAACAAACCTTACACAACCACACCACCTCCAAGCGAACAACATTCGTAAAGGGAGGTAATTTGCACGGCATGGGGGGTGTGAGAGGCAAAAACCAGAAGAGCTACCTGTCCCACCTTACCCTCTCACTCCTGGCCTGGCTCAGAATCTCAGCAGCCCTAAAAATGATGTGTCTCGGTGGATGGCGATAACCTCTGCCTGCTCTGTCTGTGGGTTTTGATCCGCCGGCAAATTCACAAGTTTGATATAATGCCGCGTGGTTTATTTATTCTTCTTCTTCTTCTTCTCTTTCTTCTCCCCTTCCCTCCTCCTCCTCTTCCTCCTCCTCCTCGTCTTCCTCTTCTTCTTCTTTGTCTTCTTCTTCTTCTCTTTCTTCTTCTTCTCTTTCTTTCTTCTTCTTCTTCTTCCTCCCTATATCTATCTCTCTCTCCCCCCGAAGAAAAGCAAGGATCCTATTTTTAGAGGCCGGTTTTCGCCTGCAGGGAGATAACTCTGACAGGAACTAAGGGTGGAGTCGCCGGGTTTAGTTTTGATAAGCCGGGAGGTAGGAGAGGGGGGATGTGGGAAGGGAGTGGGTTGAGGTTGGAAAGGGGGGGGTGGGGTAGGAAAGGTGGGAGGGGAGAGAGAGAGAGAGAGAGAGAGAGAGAGAGAGAGAGAGAGAGAGAGAGAGAGAGAGAATAGTTTACTGAGGTACGCTAACAAAGCCCATTCTCATGCAGGGGTTACGGTGGGGGTGGGGCTGTTCGAAAATGAATGTCAAAGAATAAGCACAAACAATGAATGTCAGAAAACAACATCGCCAAATCACGGAACCAATTCACAAATATCGAACACCGATGTGATTGTTATTGCGACTGCCAAAAAGTGTATCCACAGTCAACAAGATTTCCGTTTTCCCCACAGCTGAATTGCTGCTGGAAGTCAACTGCACACTTTCTGTGTTAATAAAATGAACGCTGTCCATATTCGTTACTGTTCCCTGTAGGAACGATATAACGTGACTGACAGTCACGTTCTCTGGTGGGTCGTTCTGTTGTTCAAGTCCTGATCACAAACCATAACACAGTCCTGATCAGCACATGGTGTCACTGATCCAAAATCAAACATCGACGCTTCAACGTGTGCAACCGTCACAGATTTTTTGTCACACTGCTTCATGTCGATCTCTGTTTGCTTGTCACTGTGCCGCATTTCTTCTGCAGGCTGTGTTACAGTCAGAGGGTGTCACTCTCACATGTAGTAGGACTGTCGCTGGTTCTGTCTACGTATTACAACAAAGTAGGTGGTGTCGGCAAAAATAAACCGGATGGAGAATATGATTTTCACTCACCTTTTTTTCTTTTTTTTTTTTTTTTAAATTGTTCTGTAGATCTCTGCTCTGTGCCTATCCTTGTTCAGCCGTGACCGGCATTTATGACGATACGCAATGCTGTGGCCTTGAGTTGGCGTGGCCGGGGGCTGTTCGGTAGTCGTAGCGAATCGTAGAACGACGACAGTTTGATTTCGCCTGCCCTCGATTTGGTACGTCGACGATGTCATTTCTTCCACGGCAGCGTTGAGTGTGGCTTCTAATGCGGATGGGAGACCTTCAACAGGCATGCTGCACGACTTGCAGTTGATGCACGTAGAAATTTACCGGAGCGGCTGATATACATTTTGCCGGGAACCGGACAAGACAGGCCACAAAGAGAGAGAGAGAGAGAGAGGGTGGGAGTGGGGGTGGGGGGGGGAGAGAGAGAGAGAGAGAGAGAGAGAGAGAGAGAGAGAGAGAGTCTTTATTCATTCTTTTTGACGATAATTAATAAGAATGCTTTTACGTCTAGAAATCAC
>JADBJO010001198.1:35000-40000 GCA_016801955.1 Conus betulinus
TGCCATACGAAACAAGTCCCCAGCACAACACGAACAGTAAACAAAATATATACAAATAAATAGATAAATAAATGAATGAATGAATGAATGAATACATCTGAGCTTTTTACATGAGGTTACAAAAAGGAAGCAAGGGAGATCAAAACATTTCGACAGCAAAGAGCGGTGAGTTCTGCTGAGTTAGTTTTATTTTAACCCAGTAATTATCAGTCAAACTAGCGCTGCATGATAGACAGGCATTTGCATTTTATAGCACTGTACACACACACACACACACACACACACACACACACACACACACTTTCTTGTTCACAAATCATTCCTGAAATATGTGGGTTGTTTTTTACGTACTAGAAAAACAAATGTTTTCTAACGATGTTATCACTTCTCGCTGTGTCAACGAACACAACGGAACCGACCGCACACGGGGGAGGGGGAGGGGAGGGGAGGGGAGGGGAGGGGGGGGGGGGGGGGGGGTTAGGCAGTGGGTGGGATGGGATGGGATGGAGAGAGGAGGGGTGGGAGTAGTGGTGGAGGGCGGTAGTAAGAGAAGGAAGAGAAAGCAAGAAGGAAGACAGTGAACTGGGAGGGGTGGGATGGGGTTTGGAACGGGAGAGACAAACTGAAACAAAACACACACAAAAAAGGAGGAGGATGAAAGAGAAGTAAGTGACGAAAAAAAAAAAAAAAAAAGACAGACAGGAAGCAGGTCATTGGAACCGTCATTATTGGAATCGACTTTCTGGGAATGGTGTGTTTTGTAGTCATCTGAGAGCCACTCCCGGTATAGAAACCTGGGGCCTCAGACCTGGAAACCAGAGTTTACACAGTCTCTCTATTACCCCCCCCCCCCCCCCCCCCTCCCCATCCGATCACTTGCCCTGGTTCTTACCCCCTCCTCATCCCTCCCCCTCCCTCATCTCCCCCCTTCTCTCTCTACCCTTTCCCCTCCTCCTACCCCCCACCCCAGCTGATGTGCAAATTATGGTGTACGCTACGGTTGAATGATGGGGAAAAGCGATTTGTTTCTAAAACTTGAGAAGACTGTTAGTTTTTTTTCGTTTTCGCTTATCTGACCAGGCATGGGTGAAAATGAAATCATTTTTTTTTTTCTTCATCTCCTTCTTTATATTGCAACCACCCCCCCCCCCCCCCCCCCTCCTTATTTATTTACCGCTTTTTTCTTTCTTTCTTTCTTTCTTTCTTTCTTCTTCTTTCTTTCTTCCTTTCTTTCGTTCGTTCACTTGTTCTTTCTTTCTTTCTGTCTGGTTTTTTTTTTTTTTTTAATTCTTTCTGATTCTTATTTCAAATTTTCTTTATGACTCACTCTTTTTTTTTTTTTTTCGTTGCTCTGGATCTTTTTTCTCCCTCCCTCCCCCTTCTCTCTCTCCCTTCTCTCTCTCTCTCTCTCTCTCTCTCTCTCTCTCTCTCCCTCTCTCTCTCTCTCTCTCTCTCTCTCTCTCTCTCTCTCTCTCTCTCTTGTTTCAAAAAACCACAACAACAACATGGTATTGAAAGTAACTTTGTGTATGACGGAAGAATCGTTTGCTTGTAGTCGTTTGTCTTCAACTCGATTTTTGTATCATACAACTCGTGATGATAACGTAATTTTGTTTGAAAGTTAACTTTTAAGACATGCCCATTATTTAAAAAGTGAAAAATCTAAGACCTAACTTTTGGAAGAAAAGTTCGAACTGAAAGAGGAGGGCCTTCAAAGTGTTAGTTTTACACATACACCCCTAAAGGTTTGTTCAGGATACAACCAAAACACAGTGAACTCGGAAACGCTGACAAAGTGGCGGTATTTGCAGGCAAGCACGTGATACAAAACCATGCTCCAGCTCAACACTGTACCGTACTGTGACATACACGTGCACAGGGACCTTTCTCCCTGTCATTAATAGCTCTAAACGAGCCCAGTGAATTCACAGTTCTCTCTGTGAAGCTTCAAGCAATGTCCTCTGCGAGCTGCGAGCTGTAAAGATCCAAAAGGAATGTTAGTCGCATTTTCCTGACTGCATCAGAGAACTGAACTTCACAGACTTTCTTTATATGTCTGTTCCCAAGCAGCGCACCATTTAACGTTTTTAACGTTTTTTTTGTTTGTTTTTTTTTTTACTCTTTTCATAATCATCATTAATTGTCAGGGCCACCATAGGCATTATCATTGTTATGGTTACTGTCGTCATAATTTCTATCACTAATAGTATAATTGGTGTTGTTCTCACTTTTTTCTTCTTCTTTTTTTTTTTTCTTTTTTTTTTTTTACTATTTAACCACACGGTAAAAAAAAAAAATGAACAGAAAAGACAACAAACAAAGAAAGAAAGAAACAAACAAAATCCCCCTAGTGGTAGACACCTCTTCTTTCTTAAACAATGGCAAGAAAAAATGCACTCTCTTCAACGTTCTTGACGACCCCGTCAACTTAAGAGCAAGGCTCATTTCCGTTGTGAAAGTAGAGGCGATCTTGAACGTTTCAAAGTTAAGTATGTTATCAGCTTGGAAGCACTGTATTGTTTCATGGACAATTTGTACACACTATGTAAGAAAGATGATCTTTTTTAGGCTGTTCAGAGCCGAACGTTTGAAAATCAGTTAATGAGATTACCATTGTTTGCTAACAGTTTTTTGTCTTTGAACAGTTACAGTTTCCAAAGAGTCATTAGTAGTAACAACAACAACAACAACAACAACAACAACAACAACAACAACATACAACAACAACAATAATAATGGTGATAATAATAATAATAATGAGGATGATAATAATAATGATGATGATAATAATAATAATAATAATAATAACAACAATACTCGTAAAAATGCTAAAAGAGACACACATAGTCAAGCTTAGTTGTTGATACTGCTTTCTATCATTTCCCTTTTCTATCCTTCATCGGCATGGATAGAAACATACAAAAACAAAGCTAATGAAGAGAATTGCTGACATGTGTGGTATTTGTTGTTTATGAACAGTAGATTCCAGACTTTTTCTTTTTTTTTTTTTTATTTTTAATGAAGTGAGCGGTGAAGCTATACAATTCACTCAAACATTTATCGCACAACATTCCCAGGTGACATGTTACTGAACGGAATTGACAAATACCATTACAAAACAAATAACACCCCCTGCAACTGAAAGAAGACCACACACAAACACGCACTAGCGCGCACTCGCGCGCGCGCGCGCGCGCGCGGCACACACACACACACACACACACACATACACACCGAATCTTTTTGATTTAAAGGGGGTGGGGATGGGGGAGGGGGTAACGTGAATATTAACAACGCAAAAATAAAAAGAAGAAGAAGAAGAAGAAGAAGAAGAAAGAAGAAGAAGAAAAAACCGTCTAACACAAAGAAACCACGAGGAAAGAACGGACGGAAGGGACAGCACGAGGGGAAGAAAAGAAAGTGTAACAAAGGCAATAAGGAAGGATGGAACAGCGGGAAAGAAAGAAAATGGGTACAAGAAACAAAACACTCCTTCACTGACAATTTACCAACAACGAAGTCCAAATAAATGTCTAATAGAACCAATCCTTATTGCTTTCAACTTGCCCCCCCCCCCCCCCCCCTCTCTCTCTCTCTCTCTCTCTCTCTCTGTACGAGCAAAGGAGATGGAAGAGGTGTGTGTGTGTGTGTGTGTGTGTGTGTGTGTGTTTGTGTGTGTGGTGTTGTGTGTGTGTTACATTTGCCACTTGTCCACTACCTTCGTTATCCAAATCCACAGACCACTCAAATCAGCGTAAATGCTCCCCTTTCTAACCCTCCGCATTTACTGTTTCCCCTCTACCAAAATCCAACGCTCAATGGAATCGGCTTTGAATGGAACCCTTGCTAAATCTTAGCGCCTTACTCATCCAAATCCTACGGGTTCTTAAAGGAATCAGCGTTAAACGCGACGCTTCCTTCCTCTCTACACTCACCACTTCCCAGCAACCAAATCCAGGATAACGGGAATCGACATTAAACGCAATTTCATTTTTTTTCCCCCCAGCCTATTTCCCCCCCCCCCCCCCCCCCCCCCCCTCCCCCCCATCCTCTCTCACACTCCATCAGAATAAGAAATAGGTCAACAAACAGCTGTGTTTGAGGCGTGCTGGGAGGGAGTGGAGTGTGTGTGTGTGTGGTGGGGGGGGGGGTGGGGGAGGAGAGGGGAAGGAAAGGGAGGGGGTTTGGGATGGTGAATTGATGTTTGTTGGCCCGGGGATTGTCATGTAAAAAAAAAAAAAAAAAAAAGAAAGAAAGAAACGTTCCATGGTTCACTGCTGTGGTGCCGCGGTTAGTGTGTTAAGTTCATTCTGATTTTCCCATTCTTCAGAGAGAGAGAGAGAGAGAGAGAGAGAGAGAGAGAGAGAGAGAGAGAGAGAGAGAGAGAGAGAGAGAGAGAGAGAGGCAAAGACAAAAAGAGACAGAGACACACAGACCGACAAATGATGATGATAATGATGACTGTGACATGAAGAGAGAGAGAGAGAGAGAGAGAGAGAGAGAGAGAGAGAGAGAGAGAGAGAGAGAGAGAGAGAGAGAGAGAGAGAGACAGAGAGATGCGTGTTTCGTGTACGTGCCTATGAATGTGTGTGTGTGTGTGTGTGTGTGTGTGTGTGTGTGTGAGACACACACACACGAACAGAGGTGGGTGTGTACATGTACATGTGCTTGCCTATATACTCGAAACACACACACACACACACACACACACACACCACACGTACACACACACACACACACACACACACACACACACACACACACACACACACACACACACATGCACACACACACACACACCACACACACACACACACACACACACACACCACACGCACACGCCCCTGTACCTATTGTTTTTCTTTCTTTCCTCCCGTCCTTTCTTTCTTCCTCCGGCCCTTCTTTCTTTCTCTTTTTTTCCAATCCCACACACACCCCCCCCCCCCCCCCCTCGCCCCCCCCCCCCCCCCCCCCCCCCCCCCTTTTTTTTTTAAAGCCCC
>JADBJO010001198.1:45000-50000 GCA_016801955.1 Conus betulinus
CTATCTAGCTATCCTTCTAGCCGTCCATCTATCTATCTGTTTGTCTGTCTATCTATCCATTCAGGAGAAATTTTGTGTGTTGCCTTCAACAATATGACTTCCCAGTAATGGCCCTTTGTGGTTGACTGAGCTATAGACCTAAGCAACATTAGGCCAGTCTCTCTCTCTCCTAAGAGAGAGAGAGAGAGAGAGAGAGAGAGAGAGAGAGAGAGAGAGAGAGAACAATAAGGAGTGAATTAAAACAGCCCTGCTATCTGGCGGATGTTTGCGCGCCGATTTAAATCAGAATCAGAGGTTCGAGTGTGCAGTCAGTGACGTATAAAAAACACGTCATTGGCTGTTGTCGTCATGCACGATCGACCGACCTTGTTATGTTGCCTCCCCGTTCTTGTTTTTCCTTGATCTTCAGCTGAATTGTTTGATTTTGACCATCATTGAAAATTTACGATTAAAACATAATTGTAGACTTGGTAGCCTAAATTGCTGTTGCTTTAGTGAATCATCATCCACATGACTCATGAAAAACGATGAAGTCAGTCTCTCTTTACGGCATTTGGCAAGACGTATATAGCTCTAACTAATAATGGGACACATCATTGGCCTAGCTCTTTATTTATTAAGAACTTTATGCATATCTGTTCTTCTGCCTTTGGAGCAATTGTATTATCTTGTTTTCATGTATGAGGTAAAATTCATTAGATGCTGCACAGTCTGCATACAATCACTATGAAACATTAGTTTTATGATGCAGAATGTAGCGAGTGTATTGACCAGAGTTTTGAGAAAATGTCGATTTCGCTACAAGGCGGGGTTTGGGGGGGGGGGGGGGGGGGGGGGGGGGGGGGGGGGGTTGAGGGAGGTGGGGGGGGGGGGGGGGGGGGGACTACCAAAAGCTGCTGAGAAAGTTAATGGAAAATTTACAGCTTTGTCATGCGGCGAGATTTTCCCATAAGATTCGATGTCAGTCATCTGGAAAGGTCTCATCATCATGTTTCTTCCTTTCAAGGCAGGTCACCTACAGCTTGTCACTGGCGGGGAAGTACTAACGTAAAAACTTGACCTTAGATACACGGATCACACACACACACACACACACACACACACACACACACACACACACACATCGTGATGACATAGATTCACATTATTAGCCTACACACGTGATCCAAGTAAGTTCGTTTTGAGATCTCTTTAGAACTTGAAGACGAAAGTGTGTCTTAGTCTGCATCAAAAGGTGTTGCTCATAAAAGAAAGAAGGTGTCTCCGTCCGTCTGTCTGTCTGTCTGTCTGTCTGTCTGTCTGTCTGTCTGTCTCTCACACACACACACACACACACACACACACACACACACACACACACACACACACACACATTGACAAACACGCTAGCGATAGAAGTGATCAGAAACGGGAGACATGATGCAATATTACATATGATTATTTTGAATTATTTACATTGCTTTTGGCAGATGTTCCCCTTCCGTCTGAAACAGTAATAGGGTTACAGACACAGTTAAACATTCTACATAGGGCAGCATCAGCACTCAATCTAATTGTGAATTAGGGTAAAGTAAGTATATAGTTGTTTTCAGGAAAGGTTGATACTTAGCAGCTAGAGAACAATGGATACGCAAGTCAATGTTTATGAATATTTAGGCATTTATTTCTCAACAAGGTTGAGTTTTAATGTGTTATGTCAAAATCTTGCCATCAGGGACAAACAGGTGTTGTTATGTATCTTGCACAAATAATTTAAGTTGAATTGTAACTCTCTTGTCGTATATCTAAAACTCTTTGACGCACAAATACAACCAGTTGCTCAATATGGTTCTGAATTGTGGGGACTTTGTAGCGCAGCATGCCACTGTGAAAAAAAAAAAACAAAACCTTTTTGCTCTCAAAAAGTTCTTAGGAGTCCAAATGATTCAATTCATGGAGAGACAAACAGATATTCATTTCACATAAATTCTGCTGTAAGGTGCATACGATATTGGATAAAACTGACATGAATGGATGAGTCGAGATTTTCACGAAAAGCATATAGGACACTGTTGGATTTTGATTCTCGTGACAAGACTAACTGGGCATTAGATATTCGTTAAATTGTATATGTTTGGTCTTGGGTACGTGTGGCTGAACCAAGGTGTTGAGGGAGTAAATACAACAATTATCGCAGACTTTAAAAGAAAGACTTGTACTCTGCAAATGGCAAGAATAGTATTTTCATGTTAAGAACAGTGAGAGATTCAGTATATATAAAACGTTTTGCATAAAGGTTGATCATAAAACGCAATTAAAGTTGAACCTTCACAGGCATCGTAAAATTGTGACAACAAGATTTAGACTTGGCATTTTGGATATTGCTGTACATCAATATCAATACAATCAGTCGATTTAATTTGTCCGTTATATTTAAACAAATGAAAGAAGACGGAGCTGCATTTTGTGTTATGTTGTCCTGCACTAAATGATTTAAGAGTCGGGATATATACATTTAAAGCACTATAAATATCCGTTTTTTTTTTCGACTAAGTTTACTTTTTGCATCAAATAATGAACAATTAGAAACTTATTCATTTTCTTATATAAAGCGCATAAGTTATCTTGATGTATCATATCTGAACAATTAGAAATGTTATAGTTTGGAATGCTTGTTCACCTGCACCCCTTTCATAAGGCGCAATGGCCTATTAATGAAATGATTATCCGTATCCGTGTCCGTGTCCCCCCCCCCCCCCTCTCTCTCTCTCTCTCTCTCTCTCTCTTCACTTATTTAATTTACATGTCCTCTCTCTCTCTCTCTCTCTCTCTCTCTCTCTCTCTCTCTCTCTCTCTCTCTCCTACTCATTTTAATTTACCTGTCAGGTTACGCGATTCTCTAAACACTGACATCTTTGAAGCGATAGGTCAATTCCAGACAACGGCTTTTACCTGCTGATTTCAAAGTATAATGACTACAGGCGGACTTCAAAACATGAAAAAACAGATGCGAAGGTACTGGGCCGCCAAATACACACAACAAACATTGAAGTAACAAGAAGCTTTCACGTGTCTCACCTGTGTTGGACACAATCACCTGCATCCGGCAGTTCTTGTCATTGTAGTCTCTGTGTTCCTCTCGGGGACCTGACTGGCCGAGAGGGGTCAGGCATCAGACTCTCGTTCCAAGTCCCGGGATTCGATTCCCACTCGAGTCTGCCAGCTTGTACGAGATTTTCTCTTCGGAGTTAAATTCAGCCCCCTCTTTGTCTTCCGGGTGAGAGTTTAGACCGAGGTCCCGTGCGTGAAGGCATGCATTTAAAAAAAAAAAAAAAAAAAAAAATCTTGCATTCACGTGAAGTTACATTCCATTTTTTGAGAAGAGTAGACCGTCGTGTCCTGACGGGATGGATGACACGGAAATCTTGAAAATGCATGAAGGTACGGGTATCGTGTTTAGATGTCAACTGCCGAACACAGTGTATCGCTACAGTAATGGTGGGATTGAAAACGAGTATCTATGCAAAAATGTCACCAACAGTGAACCTCAGAATTCTAACCAAGAAACAAACAAAGAAAATCAGTATCAGTCTGCCTCTCTCTCTCTCTCTCTCTCTCTCTCTCTCTCTCTCCTGCCTCTTTGCAAGGGGAATGAAAATCGCGGCAAGCAGAGTTATGTGCCTTTAACAGCTTCATGGTAGGAGCCATAGTTACACACCTTGTACATTATTAATGAAGCTTATCTACTGAATTGACTGGTCTTCCCACATCTCACTTAAAGAAATTCTTCTCTTTTGCTGAGCTGGCTGTTTTACAGATCTGAAAAGATCGTATGAAAACAAACCAAAACAGTCCACCCCCAGTTGAGGTCAACAAAAAAGGTCAGTCTGACTCTTCCCCTCCCTCTCCCCTCCTCCCCCAACCCCCCTCCCTTGCCGATCCCCTCCCCTTCTCCCCCTGATCTCATCCGATGGCTGAGCTGAACGGCAATCAAGGAAACAGGAAAACACGAGAGAGAGAGAGAGAGAGAGAGAGAGAGAGAGAGAGAGAGAGAGAGAGAGAGAGGCGTGGGGGAGGGTGGGGGTGGGGGGGTGGGTGTCAGGTTCTCCAGCCTTAAATCCGAAGCCAAATAGGAATTGTGTAAAAAGGTCTGTTGTTTTCCACCTGCTGTATAGACTGGCCCAGATTAAGCGCAGGCGCCGTCCTGCTTTCTCTGCCCTTGTAGCTCGGCGGAAGATTTTTCTGTGAGCTTTTCGTAATCGACTTCCGCTGCCTCCCCCCCCCCCCCCCCCCCCCCCCCTCCCTCTTTCCGCTCCCTCTCTTCTCCTCCTGTCATATCCCCGCCTCCCCTCTATCCATTTCCTCGTCGCTCTCTCTTCTCTCCCACTTTACCTATCAAAGATCAGTGGAAACGGTTATTCTTGCGTTTATAATCAGTGACGAGAGAGAGAGAGAGAGAGAGAGAGAGAGAGAGAGAGAGTGACAGACAGACAGACAGCTAACCAGACAGGCAGGCAGGGCAGACAGACAGATGGACGGATGGACAGACTAGACAGACCAGATAGATGCTGAGAAAGAAATGAACTGAAAATTTCAGAATTGGGCACAGTCCCTTTTGAAGAGATTTACATTTAAAACACAGCGTAGTGAGTTCAGAGCAACAACAGCATCAACAATACTACTAACATCCTCAACTCCCACAAACTACATACGGCATGAAGTACAATCAACTGACTCATACACTGACTAAATGTAGAGCAGCTCAATATCCATTTGATATCAGCGAATTAATATCTTTATAAAATTAAGCACATCAGCTCGCCTATGCAAATAAATACATAAGTACCTTCCTCACAATAGTTTGATTTTCATTCGTTATGTTTTGAGTCCCACGATACTGACAAGGATTTGCGAAGAATTCAAAGGGACTATACTCTTGCTCATGGTCACCGTCACAGGGCAGAAGAATAAAAAGGGCCGGAATAGCTCACGTGGTAGCGCGCCAAACTCGTGATCCTGGT
>JADBJO010001198.1:57500-60000 GCA_016801955.1 Conus betulinus
GCTTACCACAGGCACAGCGATATAAAATGAACATAGATCTTCATTTTTTGTGGTGTATATTTTTGTCGTAACTTTCAACCCTTCTGGTGTTATTTGAGAAATGCTGAGTCGTAGCAAGGTAGACATCGCCTTTACTGATTTTTTTAAAAGGTTTCGACCTACTGATACGGCAGTGCCTTTGGATGATATTAAAGAAAAAAAAAAGGAATAATGGTTAAAACGTATAAAGCTACCAAAGGCATGTATGAAAATGTAAAAGCAAACGTAAGATGAGCAATGAATGAATCAAACCCTTCCCTACCCCCGTGGCTTGCAACAAGGCGAAGTCTGTGGCCCAGTGTTATCTCAGCATCGTTAACGAACTTGCAATTGATGTAATCTACTATGCAAAACACGGTGTAACGTTATTCCCAGGTTTAAAATGAAGATGTGATACTAGTTTGGTGATGATGCATTGACGGTTTCTTTTTCAGTTACTGGCTTGCGGCTACAGCTAAATATTTTGAGGTTGCTTCCGATAGGGTGTGTTTGACAGTCCATTTTGATTAACAAAAAAAAAAAAAACAAAAAAAAACCCCTAAAACAGATGTATTAGACCGTATGAAGATTCACTGACATCAGTTAAGAGAAGAAAACTACGTTGGTATGGTTGTGTTACAAGACCCCATGGCCCGTCCAAACCCAAAGGCAGTTTTACATTGCAGCCCTGATGGGCGTAAAGAAGCCATTGCACACAGACCACCTCTTTTGCACCAACTCCTACCTTTTAAAAGGCAATGAAGCTCCGTGGTGCATTCCGTGAAATGTACCACTCGCTATAAAACATGTTCTTACAGATTGTGGGAATTACATGATGTCAGACATACACATTTTACAGTGGACTCCATACAAACCTTGTCAGCGAAGTCCGTCTTATGTGCTTTTTGGGTTCCTGAAAGAGAAACATGTTTAATCTGACCCAAGATTTTATGGAAGAAAGATTTTAAGGTGATTTCAGCACGTTTTAGGCAATCTGTTTTATTGACTATTAAACATGTAATTGTTTTTTTTTTTAATGTCTGTGTAGAGAATGACTGTGGCGAGGTGACAGCCCTGATATGGCTCTTTGCTGTCGGCCGGGCTATAAACTACATGAACTGCTTTCCTCCCTGACATGGGCAGAAAGCCTGGCTGGGTAAACACCCTGTCATCTTCTGGCACTCTCTCTTTTGCCTCCCGGTGGGGATGCTGAAGTTTCTGTCAGTGTGAATGTGTCTCCACCTTCTTATCTGGAAGTTCTGTGCTCCTAGTTTCTTTCTTCCTGTCACTGTTTTTTGGACTCTTCCTTCCTTTATCTGTTTTTTTTCTTCATTTTTGTTGTTGTTGCTTTATTTCGTGTCCTGTTTTTTTTTTCTCTTGATTTTATATCTCTTTATCCCTGGTCACAGCTTAAAGCGTGTCAGCCTGTGTGTGTGCGCGCGCGCGCGCGTGTGCATGTGTGTGTATGAGAGAGAGAGAGAGAGAGAGAGAGAGAGAGAGAGAGAGAGAGAGAGAGAGAGAGAGAGAGTTCCATCCAACCGGTACACGATGACCCACTAGAAGGTTGAAATGGTATCAAAGCGCACGCAATTCAGTTTTTGAAGTTGTTTTCAATATATTTGTTTGTTTGTTTGTTTTTGTCTGTTTGTTTCTTTGTTTTTTTGTACACGGAAATCTTGGTTTAAAGTCTCATCTAAAGAAACTTGGAGTGCTTCAGATGTAGTCTGTACAGATGTGACTCCGAAGAGAAAATAAAAATCTCCTCCGTCTCTCTTTAGCGGGGTCTGAACTCAGATCCTTGGATCTAGAGAACAACACATGAAACACTGGGCCAATCACTCCCCAGGTTAAGAGGCAAAAGTGCGGGATCGAGATGTGGTATGCGTGGATAGCGGATTTTGTAGGGGCGGAATACCACAGTTCGTATAGCGTCTGAATCTGATCCTGATGATCCCAGGTCGTGAGTTCGAACCCTCCATGGGCCGTTTTGCCTCAGGCGGGATCCTTTTCTCAGTATTGATATAAGTTCTGGCTCAAATTCCCGAAGAGTCCCTCGACTGAGACTATAAATCATGGTTCCATGTGTGAACAACATGTGTAACATCTTGCGCACACTTAAAATCCCCTAAGAAAGGTCAGTTTGGATGTTGGTTTGGATGACAATGTACACACATAGTATGCATAGTTCGTAAAAAATCTGAGTGATTGATATTCGAACTGAATGACATGGGAACTGAATGTTTAACACCAGCAGGCAGCTCTTCATTCGGCTCTACCCAGGTAGGCATCCCGTCGTGTATATTATGACAGCGTGGATTATAACGAACAAGTAGGGTAACTCGTGTTTTCATGATGAAATAATCGCATACCCATGACACCCAACGAACGCTGCATACGACACCAAATCGCCTAGCAGAAGTGACGACACAGAGCACACACACCAAACATGGAGACATCCCCTGTTCTGTGGGCTGTGTGTCGT
>JADBJO010001198.1:62500-67500 GCA_016801955.1 Conus betulinus
CGCGAGCGCTTAAATATAAAGTGTGTGTGTGTGTGTGTGTGTGTGCGTGCGTGCGTGCGTGCGCGCGCGTGCTCGCGCGCGCGCGCGCGCGCGTGAGTGTGTGTGTGTGTGCGTGTGCGTGCGTGCATGAGTGTGTGTGTGTGTGTGTGTTGTTGTGTGTGTGTGTGTGTGTGTGTGTGTGTGTGTGTGTGTGTGTGTGGCGCGCGCGTGTGTGTGTGAGTGCGCGCGTGAGTGCTTACATGCGTGCGTACTTGCCTGTGATGTGTGTGTGTGTGTGTGTGTGTGTGTGTGTGTGTGTGTGTGTGTGTGTGTGTGTGTGTGTGTGTGAATCACTCTCTGTTTGCCTGTCAGTCTGACTGTCTGTCTCCCCCCCCCCCTCTCTCTCTCTCTCTCTCTCTCTCTCTCTCTCTCTCTCTCTCTCTCTCTCTCTCTCTCTCTCTCTCTCTCATCATTCCCAGTTTGTTCGCTGATTCGCTCGCCTAATGTAAGAAGAGAGAGAGAGAGAGAGAGAGAGACGAGAGAGAGACAGACAGACAGACAGACAGACAGACAGCCAGCCAGCCCTTACGCCTGTTCTATTTCTAATCAGACAAAAACTGCTCAAACCAATCATCTTAACCCATATATGCCTGAATTTTTTTTCTTTGGTTTTCATTTATTCAGGGGTGTACAATATTGCAAGTATTGAGGTTTGAAGGCTGGTTTTACATTTTTTTTTTTCGGTTTGTGTTTTAGACATATAAAACCTACCGTCCCACTATAGGGACGCTAGGCACGGGAGGGTACAGGTTTTTATGATACATACAAAGACACAGAACTCATTTGAAATCATAGTTTAGCCAAATGTATTCTTGAATTTTGCATCAAATCATGAAATAGCATTATCGACTTGGTTGTTGACAGATTAATTGTACATAACTGAACACAAAAAGAACAAAAAGAGCATTTTACTCATAGTGGAGTCACAGCAGATTGACGTAGTTCACTCATCGTGTCTTCGTAAGCATACTGTCATTGATCAGCCATCTGTGTGAAAGGCTGCAAAACATTTGGCATGAAGCCCACATTGCACTTGGTGCACTTGTCACTGCTCTTCTTGCCACAGGAAGCACACCTGAGTCGCTTCTGGACACGCTCCACAAGATGATCTCTGCCGTCAAAGCAAAGGGCCGGTGCAACTCGCTTGTCAAGCTGGGCAGGGCGACCAGTGGACGTTCCACGCGATGCTGCTTCACTGATCTAGTCAGATAGACAGTGGCAATGGCTCGTCGCACAGCAAGAAGATCCGGGAGGGGGGAAGGGGGGGGGCGGGGGGGGAGGGGGGGGGGAGGGGGGGGGGGGTCTTCTCCAGTGGGCGTGGCCCGGTACAAGTGCCAGGTTTGCTAAACGGCCAAATCCAGGCAAAGTGAGAAAATGGACCACCACCATTTCTTCGATCGGATGGGACGCGGGACTTGTCGATGTTCTGGTCCATCCTATCAACTCCTCCCATGGTCTTGTTGTAGTGGTTGATGAGAGCTGGCTGATCAATGTTGACGTGCTGCCTGGCTTGCCTGGAAAACCTTCTTGTTTTTGTGTGTAGGATTCACGCCCACCTTGTTGGAGACCACATTGACAACGTTGTTGTCATTCCAACGAACCACGATTATGGCATTGCTTGTGTCAGTGTAGTAGTCGAAGGTGCCCCTTGGAGTTTTATTCATCTCCTGCACTGATCGCAGTGGACAATCTTCAACCCGATTTGCACGAATGGTTCCTGTGCATGCAATGCCTTTGGAAGAGAGGTAGTCCACGAGTTTCAGTGACGTGAAGAGGTTGTCAAACGTGAGGTGGAAAGAAAGCATCTTGTCCTTGGATTTCAGATACAAGATCGATGACAACTGATCCTCCCATTCCCACACGGGGCAGGCCGCAACAGCTTGCCTTCCTTTCGCCCCTTGGTAGGGCTCAAATTGGACGGCGTATCCCAAGGGGGTAGCAAGGACCCACATCTTGAATCCAAATCGGATGGGTTTGCCTCTTATAAATTGTTTTGAGCCATGCCGACCATAGTACGGGACCATGCTCTCATCCATGCTGAGAATCTGTTGTCTTAGAAAGTAACGAAGGCTTCTTTCATTCAGCATGGTCAGCAGTGGTCTGACTTTGGCCATCTTGTCATCAGCTTCAAGGTTGGTGTTGTCACTCACATGGAGGTATCTCATGATCTCCTCGAATCTGTCTCGTCTCGGGCTGGCTGAGGTGACAGCTGTATTATGAATGTCCATGTCATTGGACCAGTACATTCTGCGTCGGGGAAGTGTGCAGTAACCAGATAGAATTAGGATGGCCAGAAAGGTGCGAACCTTTCTGAGTCAGCTTTGCGTTTTTGCCATGTTGTGAAGAGATTGCACCGTACTCTGCATTCCCCAGTTCAGAAACGTGTTCATCTGAATCCTGAATCCACACACACACACACACACACACACACACACACACACACACACACACACACACACACACACACACACGTTTTAGATATTGAATTATAGTATTTTATCTTTCTTTCTTCTCTCTCTCTCTCTCTCTCTCTCTCTCTCTCTCTCTCTCTCTCTAGGGAGGGAGGGAGGGAGGAGGGAGGGAGGGAGGGGAGGGGGAGGGAATAGAGGGAGGTAGGTACGTGATAAAAATAACTATAAAAACTGACCATGTCGTTCTCTTGGGGAGTAGACTGAGTGCTGTCACCACCAGTGATCTGTCTTCCGTCAGCATAAATGACTGTTGCTGAAGCAGATGACTGAAGTTGCCGCCCATTCAGATTGTGAATTTCAGCATCTTCATCTCCACTGTCCTCGTCTGTCAATTCATCAGTAGGTGGGGGATCAATGTAGATATTGGCAGTTTGGAAAACAGTGTCCGCTTCAAGGATATCCAGTACTTCATTTACGTTGTATCGTCTGCAAAACAGAGATCGTTTTGATAAAGTAAGCACCCAGGAAGTCGAGCATGCACATATTTAGTTAGTTTGACTGTTGGTGGTTTGGTGCTTTACGTCTCAGCCACTTTCGCGGATCAGAGACAGCTGGTCACATTGTCCTGACACCAGCGAACCAGTTTCAGTAATGCCGGGATTCAAACCCTTGACCTTTGGAATAAGAGTCGAACCCTCTACTCACTGAGCTATCCAGCTCTTCGATTAGTTTGACTTTATTTCATCTTTAGAGATAAGCTGAAAAAAAAAAAAAAACACATGATGTGTCATTTTTTTTTTTTGTTTGTTTCTCCTGTGCCTGTCTATCAATCCTGTAACTAATAACATTGACGTAACGAGAAAAAAAAAAAACATCAAAATTATAAACATATCATGAAACGAAATAACAATGTAACATAAATATGTCAGCACTGTTACAATTTAGACTGATTTGAAACACAAAAAACTGTCACTAGCATGAAATGAAAAACCTGTACCCACTCGTGCCTAGCGTCCCTATAGTGGAACGCCCATAAAAACGCAACAAATTTTACCAGTTATAAACAATAAGCTTATATCATCCCACACGGTTTTAGTTTATATCCTACGTATCACATTTACTTCAGTAATATCATTAAAAATGTGTTTGACAAAAGAGATATTGACTTAAGGGCAAATAACTATAGCGTCCCACTATAGGGACGCTAGGCATAAATGGGTTAAAAGAAACGACAATCAACACCACAACAACTGCCGGCAGTATCAATCATTGCAGCCCGGGTACACACCGCAAATCCAACCATAGCTATGGTCAAACGTTTAAACAGGGCGGGACAAATACAAAAACGCTCAGTTTCCTGGCGTGGGAATGGGGGACGAAGGTGGATAGATGGAGGTAAGGTTGGCATGAGTGTGTGCACGTGTGTGTAGAGGTAACTTTTTTTTTTTTTTTTTTTTTTTTTCAACTGCTTGCAATTTCAGGTAGAAAGATTTACCTTTGAAATTTCTAGTTCGCCTCCCTTTATATTTACTTTTCCTGTCATATGTTCAACGCATGCTCAGAGAAGTCTCAACGTCCGTTTGTTTTGTCTTACTCTGTATTGTAATATTTGATGTTTAAAAAAGACATTAGGATGAGAGGTACCTTACGCTTTGTATTCTTCTTGGCCGTGTCCTGGTTTTCGCAACAGCAGGTTTTCATAACAAGCCTTTTAACAGTAGATTTCACCACATTTTTAACACGAAACAATTCAATAACAACAACAGTAACATCAACAATAACGACGACGACAACAACAGCAACGCACCCGCACAACCACCATTACCACCAACAACAATAACAACAACCATACAACACAAAGTGTATACAGCCTGGCTATTGATTCAGGTTTTTTTTTTTTTTTTTTTTCAAATTGAAATTTACATTCGATACAAATATAATAAATGTTAACTTTAAGAGCATTTCAGAGAGAAAAGTGACATTTTTTTCCTGTCGTGCATCGCCAATGTTTTGTTTGTTTCTTGTTGTTTTCCATGCCTCTGACGTAACGTTCTCGAATTAACTTATCATCATTATTCCCCACCGCCACCCTTCAGCTGCCTCCCCCCCCCCCTTCCTCCTCTCCCCGCCTCTCCCGTCACCCTTCATCCTCCTCCTCCCCTCCCTTCGTTACCCACCTTCCCCTCCTCCTCCTCCCCCCTGTCCCTGCGACATCCCAACTGGCCAAGCCACCCCGTGGTGAAATCAATTACTGGACCCGGCGAGCGGTAGACAAGAACAAGTTGTACACACAATGGGCCGACCTGTCACATGACCACGCCGCACGTGCTCCGCCCGCTTCGCTGAGGGGGGGGGGGGGGGGGGGGGGGGCTGCTGGCTTTGATTACACCTGTTCCCTGGCAGCGGCCTACCACCCCCTCACCTTCTCCCCTACCACCACCACCACCCCTCCCCTCCCCCTCCCCCCACCCTCTGTCTGCCCGCTGCCTTCGCGCATAGTGAAGTGGAATGGAGATGTCTTCTGATTTGGAGATGACAAGATTGGTCCAT
>JADBJO010001198.1:77500-80000 GCA_016801955.1 Conus betulinus
GGATCGAATGAACGGTTGTTGATTTACAGACAATTAAACAGAGGATGGGTCGAAATCAAAGTTCGCAAAATCTGTTCAGTTCACAAAATCATTTCAATAGTGGGTGTGGCCACCGCCATTGGCGAGACATTCCACGCAGCGACTCCTCATCGAGTTGACCAGTGTTCTGATGACCCTCTGAGGATTCTCTGCCATTCCAGTTGCAGCATTTGGAAGAGATCCTGGCGGTCTCTGGGAGGTGGATGGTTCTCCTTCACACGTCTCCCCAACTCATCCCACATATGCTCGATGGGATTGAGGTCGGGACTATACGCCGGGAAGATCATCCTGTTGATGCCGGCCTGCACAATGAAGTTTTCGGCCACCCGGCCCTATGTGGCCGAGCATTGTCGTCTTGGAAGACTGCCATGGGTCCTATCCGTTGCATGGTCGGAACAACGAAAGGCGCCAGGATTTCATCCCGATAGCAGATGCCTGTGAGGTTTCCATCAATATGGTAGAGTGGTGTCTTGGTTGTGGTGGAGGCTGAAGGCACCCCATACCATAACAGATCCTCCCCCAAAGGCCCTGGTCTGGCGAACAGCTGCATCAATGTAACGTTCACCAACACGCCTCCAACTCTAGTTTCGGCCGTCATTGTGTTCAAGACTAAACCGCGACTCATCTGAAAAGAGGACCTGGGACCACTGTTGTTGGTTCCATCTCACATGACGATGGCAGAAAGCTCGGCGAGCCAGCCTATGGGCTGCTAGCAGTCGTGGTCGAACAGCTGGTGGCGACGTGATCTGAGGCCGAAGTGGTGAAGACGGTTTTCGTATGGGCTTGACGCCTGAGGATGGTGTTATTTGCCATACGAAGCTGCCTTTGGATGCTGGTGGAAGTGGTATCCCGCTGCAATAGGGCCTGCCTCTCGATCGATGAAACGATCTTCTCTAGGAGTAGTCTGCCTAGGCCGACCTGACCGTGGCCTCTCTTCAACGCTGTTGGTCGCCCTAAAACGCTGATTCAGTCTAACAATAACTGAATGATGCACACCAAGTCGTCGCGCCACTTCAGCCTTTGCAATGCCATCTTGTATCCACGCAATCGCCCTGGTTTTGTCAAAGGTGCTAAGTTTTCTTCGTGGTGGCATGGTGAGAAAAGGGCTGACAGTAACCAACCCCGCGCTTAAAAAAACAGCCAAAAGAAGGGGCATAAAACTCACACTTGAGAGACTGCTCTTGCACGGGAAAAAAGAATTTTTCATTTTACACATCTTGTGTCGCCAGCAAGCTTGATGCAAAATAGCACACAGTTAACGCAACTTTGCACTTTTTATCCCGTGCGGTAACGAGGTCACCAAGACCCCCGTGCGCACTACCAGTTGACACAGGCTGGATTACACACTGCTGTGTGAGATTCCATCATTGGTTGCCGCATAACAAAAAAACAATGTTTTTTGAAGGGATGAATCAACCCCCTGTGTGCAAAGGCCTGTGCTTAACTTTATGTGACTAGTATATTTTAGAATGCTTCAGACTTAATGCATGTTTTGACCGAACTTACTCTGAAAACAAAACACACACACACACACACACACACACACATATATATATATATATATATATATATATATATATATATATATATATATATATATATAATTCGGACGCACACACACACACACACACACACACACACACACACACAGCGCGCGCATGCCTGAAGAACCAGCAGAAATGGTAGACGAAACGAAAGGAAGCACTGTGTAGTGGTAAAAATGCAGGGGCGAACTCACCTAATTGAAACGAAAGCAGGCGAAACGAATATAGGCGAAACGAATGTAGGCGGAACGAATATAGGCGAAACGAGCGCGGGCAAAACGAAAGTAGGAAAAACGAAAGTTGGCGAAACGAATGTAGGCAAAACGGAAGTAGACGAAACGAATGTAGACGAAACGTATGCAGGGGAAGTGAAAGTAGGCTATACAAGTAAAGTTGAAACAAATGTAGGCGAAACGGATACATGCGAAACGAATGTAGGCGATACAAAGTGCACCCGTATCTACCACTCTCTCTCTCTCTCTAACCTCAGACTGCTATTTTGTCCCCGTCCACTTCCTCCGGTTCCTGCAAGGTGTGTGGAGACAAGGAACATCGGCATTGTAGTCCTGCCTGGACTCTTTCTGAGGATCTGCTCAGCGGACTTCAAACATTAGCCTCCACTTCCGTGGAGCTCCTACATAGTGCTCTTGATTAACGACGTCCTCGATCAGCACAATCCTGCAACGAGACGCCAGGTCTCCAGTCGTCCTTCATCACTTTGGTATTCAGCTGTGGATTCCTGCCTGGCTCCGTGACGCCAAGAGTAAAAAAGTAGGAGAGCGGAAAGACAGAAACTTATTAATGAAGACGGGACTTCACGCGTATAAGCAGACCCTTGAATCGCGAAGAGTGTTGTTAAATAAGATGATAGCGCTGCAGGCAAAACGCACAATTTTTTCAATGCTAAACTTCTGGCA
>JADBJO010001198.1:87500-100000 GCA_016801955.1 Conus betulinus
CCCCCCCCCCCCCCCCCCGCATCCCCCTTCTCTTCTCTTATGAAAGTGCTCTTCTTTTTTTCCCATTAGGTCCGGGTCTTAACCCGGACCCCAACTCAAATCTGACAACATTGTAAATAACCCAATATGTGTGATAAACCTTTTCTTTTTCATTGAGATCTAGGCGTTGTTTATTTAATTTTTCTCTTCTTTCTTTCTTTTCTTCTTTTCTTTCTTTCTCTCCTCCTTTTTCTTTTCTATCTTTCTTCATTGTCTTTTTAAAATATTTGTTTATTCACTTATTCATTTTTTTTTTTTTTTTTTAGAAATTTACAACAAAAAAAAGTGCAAAAATACCGGATTTTGCAAGTGAGAGAAAAAATGCTGGATTCGTCTCTCTTCAATTAGCTCCGCACCCAAATTGAACAAAGGGTTCGTCTTCATTCAACAGTCCACCTTCCGACCAAATTTTCTTAAAATCGGACCGTAGCTTTTGCCTAATAGGCAGACAGGCAAACAAACAAACAAACAAACGCCAGTGTAAATATTGTCTTCCTTCGCAATAGTCACCAGAAAACGAATTCAATACCTGTTGACTGTTGATGATGAGATACGACACCAATGAGCAGCTTTAAAAAAAACAGGTTTCCTGGCATTTTTCTCCATGAAAAGGTCAAGGTCAGGATGGGATGACATGTCTGCATTTAGTGGACAGTATGGGTGTGTGTTTTAAAAACACACGCACAGGCGCGCGCGCGCACACACACACACACACACTCTTTATACACACATGCATACACACACGCGCGCGTGCGCGCAAATACAGATATGCACACATGCACGCACGCGCTCGCGCACACACGCGCACACATGAAACAAATCCATACACACATAATAAAACACGCGCGCGAGCACGCACGCACGCACTCGCACACGCGTGCACACACACACACACCCACACACACACACACGAAAAAGAAACATCACTGAAACAGTTTGCATAAGAATGTAAACATTCCTGTGAAACAGTTTGCATATAGAATGTTCTAATGGGTGTGTGGAAGGGGGACGAGCGAAATTGAGAGAGGGGGGGGGCGAGAAGTGAGAGAGATGGGGCAGACGAGGAGGAGAGAGGGCTTTGGACAGCGATGAATCGGGGGGAGAGGAGTGGTTTGTGAGGAGGAGAGGGTTGAGACCCATGACAATTGCTGAGATAGAGAAGAGAGAGGAGAGACGGGAGGGGGAGAGAGAAGATGGAGGGAGAGAGTTAGGAGAGAAGAGAGGAGAGAGAGACGATGAGAGTTTTAGAGGAGAGAGAGAGAGATGGGAGAGAGAGAGAGAGAGAGGGTTAGTGGGATTGTTATGGTTTTAGAAAAAAGGAAAACACTGCCGACCACAAGGTCTGCAATACCACTGCAAAAGAAGATCACTCGCACGCCCCGCTGGGATTGTTATGGTTTTAGAAGAAAAACAAACACTGCCGACCACAAAGGTCTGCAATATCAGCAACTTAAAAGGATAAAAGAAACGCAGCAGAAATTAAAACAAATGACTAGATATTAAATAATCTCTCTCTCTCTCTCTCTCTCTCTCTCTCTCTCTCTCTCTCTCACGCGGCGCGCGCGCGCGCGCGCACACACACACACACACACGCATGCACGCACGCACGCACGCACGCACACACACACACACACACACACACACTCACTCAAACACACGCACACACACACACACACACACACACACACACACACACGCGCGCGCGCGCGCGCGCGCGCACGCACGCTCTCACACACGCACATACAAATACACAGGCGAACACGCACACAAATGGCTGGTGCAGGATGTGCAACATTAGGTCTTTTACGTTAGTGACTCACCTTTTCTTTTTTCACGCGCCACGTGATTGCTAAATCAATCATCACATAACTTACCATGCTATCACAGCAGATTAACCCATTTAATGCGAGTATATCAATTTACCTTTTGATTATCAATATTAGTTCTTATTATCCCTTTAAACGCCGCTTTTCTTATGAATTCTCTAAATTCCTATGTTCTGAATATCTCGTCAAACGCCAATGTTCTGATTAATCCCTTTTAACACCAATCTTCTGAGAAATCCTTTAAACAGAACTTTTCTGATCAAGGCTTTGAACACTAATGGTCAGATATACATTTTAGTGTAACCTAATCTAATACCAGTCAATAATCCCCCACCCCACCCCCTTCCAAGGTGGCCTCGAACCGAACGCCCTCCCCACCCACTCCCTCTGTCTGCCATCCACTTTATCCTACCCTCGCTAACTTTTCACCATAGCTTATTATCTCGTCGAAAATTGCTTATGGCAGCATTTTGATGTCCCTCGAAGTCGATTGGACTTTAAAACAAACATCGATGAAACATTGATCTGGACCCCTTTTTTTATCCTCCGTATTTTTCTTAAATTGTTTTTCTTTCTCAATTCTTTTTTTTCTGTCTCATTTGCATTCGTTGGGTAAAGTTACTCAATACGCACTTAAGCGTACACTCGAACACGTGTGTGTGCGCGCACGCATGCACGCACGCACACACGCGCACACGCGCACACATCTCTCTCTCTCTCTCTCTCTCTCTCTCTCTCTCTCTCTCTCTCTCTCTCTCTCTCTCTCTCTCTCTCTCTCTCTCGTAAACAAATTTACAAGCTAGTAAATTGAATTCCTTGATACTGGGGAAGACATGGAAGTACCTCTTTTTCTTTTTTTTTCCTTTTTTCTTTCTCTTTTTTTTCTTCTTTTTCACACACACACACACACACACACACACACACACACACACACACACACACACACACACACGCACACACACACACACACACACACACACACACGCACACGCACACGCACGCACACACACACACGCACACATCCAAACACACGCGCGCGCGTGCGCGATCGCATGTACGCTCGCACGCACGCACACACTTATACACACAATCTTTCTAAAACGTACTAATATATGACACAAATGGCGTAAAACTGGAAAAGTAAAAAAAAGTTCCTCTTTTTCTTTTCTTGTTCATTCGGTTTTTTTTTATCTCCCCCCATTCCCCTTATTTCCCTCAAGAAAAAAGGGGGTATAAGAGAATAAAACGAGGTGTATTTTGGGAAAATGAGAGGGGGTATCTTTTGTAAACGAAAAGGAAGTACGCTGTCTCTGGGGAACTGAAAAGGGTTGAATACAAGGTAGTACCTTTTGGAAAACAGAGGATATACTATTTCGCCCCATTTCCAGGCAACGATTAACTGTCCATATGTAACAACACGCCCTTTACACCCATGGTCATCATTCCTTGAAACTATGCAGTTGGTGAGATTTACGTCCTGTTTACATGAGCCTCTTGGGAACCCGTTATTTCCAGACCGAAAGCCGTGCGGGGGTCTTGATGCTTCTCAGCGTAACAAGTCCCATTACAGTCAACGTTCAAAGACGCCCCATGCAGAAGACTAATCAAAATCCCAATCATTGTCATGTATAAGCGTTCTACCGTACGCGTTTTGCTTATTTTGCCCATCAACTGACCATTGGAGAATCTTCCAGTTCGGCATGTACATAACCACCCACAGGAGAACGAGTTACGCCGCTTGTAGACAGCTCTCTTGAAAAGGCCCGCAGGGTCCACGCGGGTTTCCCAATGAGCTGTCGTCATCAGGAAAACCCTCTCTGTGGGAGACCCAGGCAGGAGTTGCGTGGACGATATCTTTGATTTCGTTTGGGGGGTTCTTTGATGTGATTAGTGAAGGGCAGGGAGTAGGCGATGGCGTGGTGGTAATGCGTCCCTTCGCTGAGGAAGCGAGAATATCCCCCCCCCCCCCCCCCCCCCCCCCCTTCTCCCCGGTGGAGGTTTGAGTCTCGTACTGTACGTTTATTACCTTCCACCCTCCACGTCCCGCCCCCCTCCTGCTCCGTTTCCCTTCTCCTAACTCCTCTCCTTTCCTGTCCTCTCGATTAGATACTTTGTGTGAAAATCAAAGACTATGGAAAAGATAGGAAAAGGTAATAAACTGCAGGAAACCGTAGAAAAGAAGAGAAAAGGTGAGCAAAAATAGGAAATTTAGGAAAATGCAGAAAAATAGAAAAAGGTAGGGAAAACAGGAATGCTAGCAGAATGGAACAGGGCGCGCAAAAGTCGGAAAATGAGAGAAAAAGTTAAAAAAAAAAAAAAAGAAAATAGGAAAAGATAGGAAAAAGTAGGGGAAATTATGAATATGTAGGAAAAGAAGAAAAAAAGGGCGGAAGAGTTAGAAAAACATAAGAAATAAGAAAGAAAAGGGTTGACAGGAAAAGCGGGGAAAATATTGTAAGAAGAGGAAGGGAAAAGGTGTTTAACAAGTAGGAAAAAGTATGAAAGACAGATAAATATAATTCTGGTTGAACATACCTCTGACATCCCCCCCCCCCCTCCCTCCGTCTCGCCCTTCAAGCAACCCATCCTCCTGCCGCCCCGTTCCCCTTCCGCCACTCCTCCTTATCCACCCCCCCCCCCCCCCCCCCCCTCCCCAACACCCCCACCACCCAGCCCGTGAGGAGCTACCACAGGTAGTTTGAAAACAGTTGACCCTTCCTATCACAACTCCTCGGAACTAACCAGCCCCCATGGCTTCCCCTCCTCTCCCATCACTACCCCACAGACCCTGCCGGCAGTTCCAGAGGGGGCCCTCCCTCCCTCCCTCGCTGCCAGCCCTTTTGGTCACATCAAGGGAGTCTCGTGATAATCGACACCTGCCGGCAAAAGATGGGAGGAGAGCTCCCCCAGCCTCCCCCTCCCACGGGCATGATTGAAGAGTGTCAGCGCTGACGTGGCTGTCCTGTCTTGTCCGTGGCGTAACTATTAACTATATCAGCGGGGGTTGTGTGTTGACTTTACATCGCTAACGCACCGCGCGGTGCCTGTGTACATACAGTGCGTGTGTGTGTGTGTGGTGTGTGTGTGTGTGTGTGTGTGTGTGTGTGCGCGCGCGCGCGTGCGTGCGTGCGTGCGTGCATGTGTGTGTATGTGTGTGTGTGTGTGTGTGTGTGTGTGTGAGGGTAGGAGGGAGGGAGGGAGGGAATGGGTTTTAATTAATCTTGATCACTTTAATGGTGACAAAAATCTCGATGAGTTATTTTAGATTTCAGACCGGGTATTTCCATGAGAAGAATGATTGTAAAGGTTACGTAAGAGACAAATCGTGCTCATAATCAGCGGTATTTTTTTCATGTTGTACAGACAAGCAAAGAAAGGAAAAATAAGAGAAATGTGTGCGTAGAGGCAACAGAGAGAGGGCAAAGAGAGAAGAGAAAGAAAAAGAAAAAAGAGAGAGCGAGAGAAGAGAGAGAGAGAGAGAGAGAGAGAGAGAGAGAGAGAGAGAGAGAGAGAGAGAGAGAGAGAGAGAGAGAGAGAGAGAGAGAGAGAGAGAGAGAGAGGAGCTGCACAACACGTCGCAATAGACACAATACAATCTATAACAATAAAAATAACGCGATAACTATACACCTCAGCGTAATAAAAACAAACCAGCACGATACTACAGGACGAGATAACCATACAGCACAATACAATAGTACAAAGCAACGTATAACAATATGAAAAGACTATACACCAGAGAACAAATATTTACATGACAATGCAACTATATGACTCAGCGTAACGTAACACTCCAACAGAGAGCAATACAACAACGAGACTCGGTTATAAGATCCACGCAGTGTGAGTATGACAGGAGAACATAGCAGCAGAGCAGAAGATGAATATTATAACACGATCCAGTCCAAGGAAAATCCAATCCAGTCCAGCCCAGGTAGCACCTTGGCAGACAGCAGGTGCCCTCAACAAAAGACATGCTTCACGCCTCAGTGCCATGGCGATGACCAGCGCCACTCCTCCTCTGCCGGACTTTGAAGTGACCGCCACGAAGATGAACCGACTAAGGGTGTTTGGCTAGAAGATCGGCCCCTTCGGGCTGCCCCCCCCCCCCCCCCCCCCTCCCCCCCAGCCACCCCATCCCTCACACCCATCTTATCCTCCTTCACGCCACTTCCAAGCTTCGCTCCCTTCCCTAGCCCCCCAAATCTCCCTCTTTCTCTTCTTCTACTTCCTTCCTTGCCCAGGCCCAGCGCCACCTTATCAAAGGGAGGAAACGACAGGGGAGTGAGTGGAACTCCCACAGCGAGTACCTGTTCCTCTAATTACTTTTGATGTCGTGATTAACGCCTTGGGACACTCTCTCTCTCTCTCTCTCTCTCTCTCTCTCTCTCTCTCTCTCTCTCTCTCTCTCTCTCTCTCTCTCTCTCTCTCTCTCTCTCTCTCTCTCCTTTTCTTTTCTTTTTCCCCCCACATTGTAACATTCCAGCAATGAAGTTTTAATATGGGCCGAACCATGCGCTATCTTTCATAATACTTTTTAAATTTTCTTTTTTCTACGAGTTTTTCATACAACTTTTTTTTTTTTTTTTTTTTTTAATTTTTTTTTTTTTTTCGTCATTGTCTGCATTTTTCATTCTTTGCACACGTGCTCATGATTGGTTTTGGGTTCATCATATGCCACTACTCTTGCGTAGCCCCGTTTTCTTTTCACGTTGCTTGCCCCGCGCGCGCGCGCGTGCACACACACATACCTCTCTCTCTCTCCCTCCCTCTCTCTCTCTCTCTCTCTTGTCGATATGTCAGCCTCTGTCTGTGTGTCTGACTGTGTTTCCTCTCTCTCTCTCTCAACCTTGGTGGAGGAAAGGGGAGGGGGGAGGAAGTGGAAGGGAAAGAAGGAGCGACAGGGAGGTATGGATGGGGTGTAGGGAGGAGAGGGAGAAGAGACCCCCCTCCCCTCCCCCAGACACGCACACCCTTCTGCCCTCCTACAGCTCTGTGCTGTGAGACCAAACACGGAGTCCTCTTTGTCATCCTCCGGGAGTCCTGACGGACCTCTCTCTCAGCCTATCTCCCCCCCCCCCCCTCCCAATCCTTTGTCCCTCGCGCACGCCGTTGCTAATGGACAAACCGGCACCTCGTTCTCTCCCCCACCTTCTCGTATATCCTCTGGTGACTCCAGTCCAACTGCTACCAAAGGAAGAGGGAGATGAGAATCCCTCCCAGGGGAGCAGCGCTGGGAGAGGGGGCCCACCTGAGAGGTCGTCCTCGGATCTTCACCCTTGATGCCTTTATCAGAACCTCTGACGGACGTCGAACACGTCCAGGCCTTGTTCCATCCAGAAGGATGATCAGGAATTAACAAGCAATTAGGGGCTTGGTCTCTGAGGGGATTTCGATAAGTTTGTGAAGGGGGGGTCTTTCCCAGCTTCTGTGAATACGTCATTGTTCAGGGAAAGCGTTCTGAACGTTTGGAAAGCTCGCTGTTACGGGGTGTGCAGGTCGTGAGGTTAAAGAGAATTGAGGTGATTGTCTCGAGAGAGGAAGCGGGTTGGGCAATTTGCCTCTTGAATTGACCATCGTGTCATGGGCAGTCTGAGGCCAGTCAGCACACTAATCGGCTTTGAACTGTTCCTGTGAGAGAGGTCCTTGTTCTTTCACTCTGGCTGGTCGTATCACTTCAGATTTATGACCGGCCGAAGAGGACTCAGGTGGTCATGAGATGGGAGTGGCGACTATTAGTGATGGTTTAATGGCAGCTTGAAAGTAACGAGAGTAGAGAAGGGTTTTCAGAGTGATAGACGTCGTTTGTAACAAAAAGCATGCTCTCTCTCTCTCTCTCTCTCTCTCTCTCTCTCTCTCTCTCTCTCTGACCAATGCATGCCACCTGTATCGGCATGCGACCTTCCAGAGAGCCATAAACGACGATTGTAACCTTGATTTTCGTTTCTTCTTTCTGCCTCCACTACAATGAAGCTACAGTTAAGCTTCAAGTGTCAGATATTTGAAAGTATTATCATTTGTTCCCAAACCCAACCCAACCCACCCACCAAACACGGACCGACCCCCCCCCCCCCCCCCCCCCCCCCCCCCCCCCCCCCCCCCCTTTCCATCCCATGCAATTACAGTCGAGAACCGTGTGTCAGTGCAGCTGAAGACTGAAGATTTGAGTTTCTTTTCTGTCCAATCTCGTTTTCTTCAGCAATTTGAAGATATAAAACATAAAGGGATAAAATGATTCTGCCAAACAAATAGATTTTGAAATTGTTATTGATGATTTTCACATACACACACACACACACACACACGCGCGCGCGCGCGCGCGCGCGCACGCGCGCAAGCACGCATGCGCACACACACACACACACAGAGGTTTTCAATCGGAGGCCCCTATCTAAAAATCTGACAAGCTAACTTTCCTTTGAAAGACAGTTTATCTCCGTATAATCGGCTTTGTTCAAACAACGAGTATGTCAGGATGTGTCCTTATTTGACATTCATATAGAACATGACAGTGGTTTCTGATTAATTCACTTTCATCATGACGGAAATAAAAAGATAACGGAGAGAAAATTATGCTGGAAGATCGACATTGCACCTCTCAGATCAAGAAACCAAAGTTTTAACCGCGCTGAATGTCATTTATTCACAGTTTTGTCGTCATAAAATAGCCGACCACACACGACAGGGCTGTCATAAAAAAAAAAACAAAAAAAAAAAAAACAAAAAGAGTCGGATCCTGAAAACAGGCCAAATCTCGAAAAAGAAATCACACAAACAGTTCACGACATGGAAGCTATACAGTTGACATCCTCATGACGGTTAAGACAGGGTGAGGGCGCCGCAGCCATTCCGCTTGAGCGAGAGATGCTCCTTTTTTTTTTAAACCGTAACAAAATTGATTTTTTTTTTTTAGAAATTTACATGTTAAAAAAAAAAAAAGCCCATAGAAGCAAACAGACACTGTCGAATGGATAGCCAGTGTCCAGTCTGCTGGACAGTGTGGACAGTCTCAATACCTGGTCGTCTGATTACAGCACAGAGGCTGACATGCTATGAGGTGTGAGCAGAAATAGTGTTAAAGGGTTTCACGGAACAACGGATGCAGAATGGTCCTCAGAGGCACTAAAACTGTGGGCGACAGACAAACATGGAAAAGGCAGAGTTACAGCGAGTGGCAGAGAAGAGCCAGTTACCTGCACAGAACTTCCAAAAGGCGGAGGAACCGTTTGCACGGAAAAAGACCCCCCCCCCCTCCCTCTCCCCCCTGGTACTCTCATAAGGAGGGACATGTTGATCGCGCTTCACCTATCGATGTCACAAAGAAATGGGAATGTTGTATTCTATTTTTCATCTTCCTGTTCTTTGTTTTCAGTTTCTCTCCCTCAGCTTACTCATCTCTGTTTCTGCTTCCTCTTCTGTCTTAACCTTTTCGTTTCCTCAAGACTGTTGACCTTCATAGTTTTTGATGTGACGCAGTGGTTTAAACTGCCGATCTGCGACCTGGAAAGTCTTGTGTTCTACTCCCCTGATGGGAATGAGCCATTTATTTTGCCGGATTTTTCGGCTCCAACCGCCTCCTACCCAGCGTGTGTTATGGGCTCAAATGGAAAGACTGGAACCACACAGTCGAGTTTTCAAGCAAATCATGGGTGCCTCCCTGATAGCTGAGAGTGTTGCTTAAATTATCCAGACCAGCGCAGCAGGTAGCTGTACCTTTCGGTTCTTGACGACGCCGGTGTATAATATGAAAGGAAGTGTAAGAGTATTGCCCTGTCATGTGAAGTCTCTGACCAGAATGGGACTCCGTCTCATCATCTTCGACATAGTCATCCTTATCGATCGTCTTCAAAGTTAAATGGAATTCCGCATCCTTCATGCCCCGCACTCCTGGTGAACTCAGTTTGGATTTCCTCCTCACGTGCCCGAGGGCGTGGTGAGTTACTTCAAGGTCATGGGTATTGCCAGGGTTTTAGAGACTGTCGTTGGACGGTGTGGTGGTGCTCTCCGCCGAAGGATGCTCACCCAAGCTGGTTCTACGACTGAGAAATTCTTGATCATCTCGAGCGGGGGGGGGGGGGGGGGGGGGGGGGGGGGGGGATTAGTAGGTGGGTGTCTTGAGTATGTTGGATCATAGCAGGCGCCAAAGAAACTACCGAAGTGACTACGCATCAGTCCTATATCTCCTCTGGTGGGTTGCCTCTCGGTGACTTTTGTGAGCGCCAAGAAGAAGAGGAAGAAGAGGTTTCAACGGGAGATTAGTCCGCTCGTTTCAGTCGATCCTATATCCTCCCCCCACCCCACCCCCCACCCCCCACCCCCCGTCTCATCTTCTGTGCCAGTTCTGTGGTACCAACCCCCACCCCCACCCCTCCCTCCACGCCGATCATTCCAGCTCCCCATCCACACCCACACACTCCGATACTCCGATTTGTCCCACCGAAGTCCTGGCACCAGCAGTCCACATAGAGCAACCAATGTCGAGTCGTGGCGAGGCAACCCGTGAGAGGAGACGCTGCGCGGATGTCGAGTCACTTCGCTGGTGTTTGGTAACGCCTGTTCTGATCTTGTGCTCTAAATTAGAACCACCGCGTGAAAATTAAATCGGCATCTTCGTACGTAGACCGACACCGAAAGGTTTCCACTCTGGTGTACTCTTCAAGACTCTGAGCTCTCATCCATCCCCCACCCCCAGCCCCCGTTATAATGATGATGATGATAACCATTATTATTGTTATTCATTTACTGGTCTATTTACTTATTCGTTTATTTATTCACTGGTGTAAGTGTAGGCTTGATCAGTTTCTGATTTGAGAGACCAAAGCAAAGCTGTAAGCAATGATTGAGAGAAGAGAAGAATAACGTTTCTTGTTAACTGACGATAATAATTTCACTAAATGCATGCTTTTTATTATTAATCAGTCACGCACAGACACGCAGAGAGAGAGAGACAGAGACAGAGGGGGGGGGGGGGGGGGGGGGGGGGGGGGGGGGATGGCGGAAGGGGTTATAACCAAAGTGCAGGAAGTCGGACGGACGGACAAAGAAAGTAACTCAGAGAAATGGGGCGAGATAGGGAAGGTGTAGGCTGGAAAGAGGGGAGGAAAGGAGTAGGAAGGGGGGAAGAGAAGAGGAAGGACAGTGACAGAGAGGGCCGGGACGGGGGAGAAAAGGGGACAGGGATGGGGTACAGAAAGGGCACGGGCGGAAAACGAAGACAGAGACCCGCACAAACACAGCGGGTGCACACGCAGCCGGCCCACAAAGGCGGCAAGATCAAACAGCCGCGTCTCCTTGTACAATCGTTAGCGTCTTTTAGCCCCCAACCGTGTCACCGGTTCCGGTTACATGTTCGACACGAGCCGTCGTCTGCCTCCGCTCACGTGCCTGTCGTGTCCCAGCCAATCAGCACGCGAGTTTCCGGGTCACATGGGAAGAGGACATCCCCCGTTGTCCAGAACGTCTACAACGTGCACGCATTTGTCTCCGGAAACCCAATCGCCCGATCGTCTGAACAGTGTTCCGAGTCTGGTGGCGCCGCCGCTGACTGCTTAGAAAAGGGAGACAAACCGTGTTGATTTTGGCCCAGTATCAAGAGGCAACTAGCAGGCTGGCAATGTCCAGTTTCTGACAGCTCCTGTAGTTTGCTGTGAAGATTATAATAATACTGATAGGAAAGATACGATTCTCTCTCTCTCTCTCTCTCTCTCTCTCTCTCTCTCTCTCTCTCTATATAGTCTTTAAAAGCAGAATTTACGAGTCAGAGGAAACGGGAAATCGCCAGCCTATCAATTATGATAAAGCAATGAGAACATCAATACTAAGAATAAGAATAATATGTCAATGATTGAAGTCCCATAGGTTAATGGCTGTTTTGGGTATAGTAAACTGTTCCAGGATTACCTTCTGTAGGGCACGGCATCATGGAAGAGGGAGCCCACCCGCTACTTCTTCCACCGCCAAAAACAGTCATTGAACTGAATTTGGATATCCATCTATTACTAGGTGGGGAAAGAGTGTTTTCGAGCAGGAAATTAAGAATCCAACCCTACTAGTGGTTCGAACCCACAATCGTCAGCCCCCCCCCCCCCCCCCCCCCCCCCCCCCCCCCCCAAGGCGACATGGAACAGTGTGACCATTCGACTACGGACTCCTCTATAAGAATGATAATGGAGATAATGATATAACGCGTAGTTACTGACAAGTCTCCTCGAGGAACGAAAGTTGACTCGAGAAAGGTAAAACAAATGACTGTCCCAGCGATTCAGAATTCAGTGGATCCCATTGTCACCCTGTTAATGCAGATTCTGGTATTTCATCTCCCCCTTCCTCACCAGCCCCCTTCTCCAGTCTGGATACCCTCTCTCTCTCTCTCTCTCTCTCTCTCTCTCTCTCTCTCTCTCTTATGGAGAATCTTTGCTGAATTATTTTCATAGTTTTCGGATGACAATGTTTCTTTTTGGTACTTGTTTTCTACCATTTCAGTTCGGTTCAGTTCATGTTGTTTATAGCCCAGCTGACTGCGAGGGACTAGATCAGGGCTGTCACCTGGTATTTTCGTCCACACCTTAGTTGTTGCATGTAATGATAACGGTAACAATGTCACCAAGGGTTAGTTTATTTCCCTTGTTTCACAGC
>JADBJO010001198.1:105000-107500 GCA_016801955.1 Conus betulinus
ACCCATAATGAACATACCTTCAAATTTTCAGAAAGATCGGCCAAATACTTTTTAAGACATTCCATAAAGAAGAACACCGTTATGGGCTGCTATAGCCGCTAGTAACGGCTATAACGGTTGAAATAATACATCGGGCATCATCCGTGACCCATAATGAACATACCTACAAATTTTCAGAAAGATCGGCCAAGTACTTTCTCAGATATTCCATAAAGAAGGAAAACCGTTATGGGCCGTTTTGACCGTTGGTAACAGCTATAACGGTAAAATAACATATCGGGCATCATCCGTGACCATAATGAACATGCCTACAAATGTTTAGAAAGATCGGCCAAGTACTTTCTGAGATATTCCATAAAAAAAAGAAAAACCGTTATGAGCCGTTATGGCCGTTAGTAACGGCTATAACGATAAAATATCACATCAGGCATCATCCGTGACCCATAATGAACATACCTACAAATTTTCAGAAGGATCGGCCAGGTACTTTCTGAGACATTCCATAAAGAAGGAAAACCGTTATGGGCCGTTATGGCTGTTAGTAACGGCTATAACGGTTAAAATAACACATCGGGCATCATCTGTGACCCATAATGAACATGCCTACAAATTTTCAGAGAGATTGGCCAAGTACGTTCTGAAGTATTCCATAAAGAAGGAAAACCGTTATGGGCCGTCATGGCCGTTAGTATGGGCCATAACGGTAAAATAACACATCGGGCATCATCCGTGACCCATAATGAACACACCTACAAATTTTCAGAAAGATCGGCCCAGTACTTTTGTCTAGAGCGAGTGGAACACATTTTGACCACGGACGGACACACACACACACAGCATTTCTTCGTTCCCATTCTAAAGTACTCCCTGTTCTATAACAACTGGGAGTACAAAAAGGGGAAGAACGAAAAAAGAAAAGAAAGGGGGGGGGGGGGGGGGGGGGGGGGGACCAGAAGAAAAGGGACGGTAGAAGAAAGAAAGAAGGAATGAAAGTATAGAGGAGGGAGTAAAGAAATGAAAAGGAAACGGGAAAATAAGTACAAAAATGGAAGAAACAAACAAACAAGAGTGCGAAAAATGGAAGAAATAAACAACAAATTACAAAAAAAAAAGGGAAAAGCAAAAGCAAAAGAAACGATAAAAGTAAGAAGAGAAGGGAGAAAAGAAAATTCAAGGAAGCAAAAAATCTAAAACAGAAAGTAAATATATGGGGGGAGGGGGGGGGGGGAAGCAAATGGAAGAAAGAGAAATAAGTAAAGATGTTTAAAACAAAGCAAATACACAAAAACAAACAGGAGACAAAAAAATAAACAAACAAGAAAATCAAAGGAAAGAAGAAAAAAAATGAAATACCCAGTCAGTGAATACCATAAAATAGAAAGAAAATGAAGGAAATGGCAGGGGGAGAGAGAGGCAAATAATGACGATGACGACGACAATACAGCCGGTGGCACTGACCATAATGACGTCGACCATAACAAAAGGCCAGTTTTGACACCTGTAAAGAACCGAGGTGATCGCCCTTTAATTTCCATAGCCAGGAGTCCAGCAGTCCTGTCCCTAACCTCAAAACGTTTACATCCATTCCTGAACCTATATCATCATCATATTATTAACAAGCTGTTTGCTAGCCATGGTTCCTCCCATCTATGGAATCTCCCACCCGCTGTGACATGTAGACGTGAGCAAACTGTGGCTTGACCTCTACAATTGGGGCTGGTCAGTCGATCCACCCATCATATCCGTTATAATCCCCCTTTTACCTGGACTTAAAGCTCTGTTACTTCAGCGGTTATGAAGATAAAGCGACTGATGGAAGCCTTTCGCGGGACCTTGTTCGGTGTTCGCTGCGAGTTTTCCATGCCCGGGTAAATTTCCCTCTCCGGGAAAATATTTGCCAGTCTCTACTGGATTAGTACGTCCATCTTGCTTTCAGTACTATGTCTGTTAAATGCTATTTCTCTTACATAAAGAAAAAAATTAGTATCTGTCTTTTCGGGTGCACAGGTGGTCAGTGGTAGAGCACTAAATTGGCAGGCATTGGTTCCGAGTCCGAATCCCAATGGCATCTAACAAGGGAAAAATCGCCATTTTTGCTGCCCATCGTCACTAGTTGTCTATGTGACGATGTAGTGGTGTTTAGATAGCCCCTCCTCCTCCCTCCCTTCTCCCCCGCCCTAACCCTTCCCTCTTGGAATGTATGGTTCCGTCTTCCACATCAACTTCAGTTACGATAGATGCTAAACTTAAACGTAAAATTAAACCTCTTTGTCATTTTTCAGTCGAACAGGAGCTCTTCCAAATGTAACCGAGTTGCTTTTTCGTAGAAAAGAAAGGTGGAAATGTGTTAATGTGTTAGGGGAGTCTCAAAATTTTGTCTGATTTTGGTGAAGTTAACACGATGCTTTTAAACCCGACTATGAAATCATTGCAGTTCATTTGACATTCTGACATGCTTTAATGCATGTAAACACCATCCCCTATTTTATTTTGCGTTTTT
>JADBJO010001198.1:117500-125000 GCA_016801955.1 Conus betulinus
TTTCCCTCACAAGACAGCGATGTCAGAAAAAAAATCTTCTTGGAGTCAGCTTTGGTGCAGGCCCCAGTCCCCGCCCTCCCCCTCTCCCCCCCCCTCCCCCGAGTCCTTCGGATGAGACTGTTCCGAGCGCGAACGCAAACATACAAACACTTTGCACGTAAAACCCCATTACACCTTTCGGAGATGAGAAAGCTATCGTCTGCGGATGGGATGGACGAGATGAAAATAAAACGCACGCGCACTGCTGTCTCGACTGAATATGGCTACCTTGTCCAAGCTTGTCCAAGCTGCAGCTAACTAGAACCTAGGTGGACCCTAGTACCCTTGCTGTAAGGGTTAATGTTGGGATAAAGCAAACAAACAAACAAACAAACAAAAAAACCGTCGCATACACAAACATCTCACCGAGGGTAAATCTCGGCGTTTCAGCTGAGGAATGAAGAAAAAAAGGTAAAAATCCAGTTCACGATGTTTGGATCTTTCATGATTTCAGGTACGAGTACGTTTTTCAAACTTGCAAAGTGATGGCTTTAGGAATGTGCCGTACCCACTTTAAGGATGAACTAAAACAATTTTTAAATCATCGTCTGTCTATCTTTGTTAAATCCAGTACTGACTCGTAGACGCTCAGGTGGAGGCCTTATTCACCTACTTTTTTGTCTTGATAGTCAGCTCTCCTTATTGCAAAATTACGCCGACTGAGAGCAAAATAGAGCAAAATTGCGCCGACTTAGAGCAAAATTGCTCCGACTTAGAGCAAAATTGCGTCGACTTGTGAGGTAGCATCAATGAGCTTGTCAACAAGATCTACTGAACCAAAAGCAGCCCGAGGAGAGGGTTGGCATTTTGCCTCGCCTTCTCAGTGTTCCCTCGGGTCACAAACCGCTTCCGGCACAGAGCGTTTGTTCAGTTGGGTTGGCTCAACTGTCAGGCAACAACGCATGTCATCTTCTTGTCATCTGTGCAGCGAGATCGGTTCGTTGCCTTTATTCTGGCGTGAAGTACTCTCTCTCTCTCTCTCTCTCTCTCTCTCTCTCTCTCTCTCTCTCTCTGTAAGTTCTCTCTCAGTGGGCCTTTGGTTTTTTATGCTTAATAAAGGTTTTACAAATAAACCGAAAATTTCCAATATGCTTATTGAGTGTTGGTGGTTTTTACTGTTCGATCTCTCTCTGTAGTGTGTGTGTGTGTGTGTGTGTGTGTGTGTGTGTGTGTGTGTGTGTGTGTGTGTGTGTGTGTGAGAGAGAGAGAGAGAGAGAGAGAGAGAGAGAGAGAGAGAGAGAGATTCAAACTTGACAATATCACACTTTCAGCGGCGAATCGTGGTGAACCAGACATCCAGTCTGTAAAGAGACGGCGAACAGATCGAGAGCCAATCAGATCGTCAAGAATCAGGAACCGGTGACTGCCTTCAATATGTGCAACGACACTCCAGCCAGCTGAAGGTGAAGCTGCTGATTTTGTCCCGTCTGCACCTTGGATTGAACGTAACACGTCACGTCATTTTGTCTAGCCAGTGGCTGGATATTTCCCACGCTCTCCGTCAGATCAGGGACTACCCTCATCCACCCCCTCTCCTCCTCTCCCCCCTCTTCCCCCTTCCTCTCCCCAACACACACACACACACACACACACACACACACACACGCACGCACGCACATACAAGTACTACTACTATACACACACACATCTCTCTCTCTCTCTCTCTCTCTCTCTCTCTCTCTCTCTCTCTCTCTCTCTCTCTCTCCGCCCTCGTGTTCAAACGTCTCGATATTTGCAGACTCCCTTCCCTGATCATCCTCCCCAAATGTCGCACTACCCGCGGTGTTTGGACTGTTATCCACGAGATTAAGACATAGATAATGGTATTGATATGAGCGAAGACGGGGGCTGAGAGGAGGGAGGAAGGCGATGGGGGAGGGTAATTGAGGGTGAGAAGGAAGCGGGATTGGGTAAGACCAAATAAAGAAAGGATGGAGGGCGGGGTATGAGGGACGAGGAGGGGGTTAAGGGTGACCGTTGGATAGTTGTGTGGTTGGCAGTGTTGACTGCAGCACCAGCACCAGCAGAAATCACTGAAGCTAGAAACCACTGCAATTTAAAGTTAGGTAAATTGATAAATAAATAAAGAAGCAAATAGATCAACTAATGAATTGATGAATGAATGAATAAATGAATAAATAAACGAAAAAGCTCTTAAACCAGATAGAAGGAAAGGGTTTGTACAGCATTCCCAGTTGTAAAATTCAAATTCAGATTGTTTGCATTGTTAAATAACATTCTGTTGTAAACTGTTTTTCGGCGATGCTAAACCAGATTCTGTTGATACCAGTGGGTACATTCTGTTTAGGAATATTGCCTAGCTTCGATAAAATTCTGTCAAAAGCCTGTTTGAAGTTGGGATGAATTATAAACTGCCACTTAATCATCTCAGACCAGAATGGTACCATCTAGCATCGTCTTCGTCATTCTCATTTTCACTACGGAAAAAAAAAAAAAAAATCCAAATACTATGGTTCTTCATAACCTGCCCTGCAGTGACATCGCTTTCCACGTCCATGTACGTTAAGTGGTCAGTTCAAGTCCACCTCGTAGGAACTGGCAAGTTGAATGGGGACTACCTTTGGATGGACGGGGGACATTCACACACGATGGCTTCACAAAAACTAAACAATTATCGTTGTAGATAGAGGACCCAGAGCAAAAAGATGTCCCGCGTATGCTTTATCAGAACAGGCACCACTGGACACTAAGGAAGTGAGTCGACGGTGGTGCAGTATCTCCTCTGGTGTGTTGACCCATGATGACCTAATAGCAATTGCTCCCTGTTGTCTTTTGGTGTTGATGCTGCGATGGGGAAAATGTGGACGTGGTCGTACACTGGGAACCGGAATGAACCTCGTGGAGGTAATTCCGCTCGAAGAGGGGAAGAAGATGAAACAGAAAAACAAATCCTTTGAACCCAGTTTGCATTACTTCAGGAGTATTGTCACTGGCGAATAAAGGTTTCTTCAATCCAGCTTCAGACCGCGTTTGTTGGCATTGAAGAATCAAATTCTACTTAAACCAATCGGCAGCATATGTTTTACTGTCATTATTGAGTAAAATTTCTGTTTAGTTAAGCTGGCAGACTTTGTTAACTGACCCAGCTGGCAGTCTGTGTTTGCCATGATTGAACCAACTTTTCTTTTTACAAATTGGCAGAATCTGTGTGGTATTGTATTCTTGAATCGAATTCTGTTCAAACAAGTAGGCGAACTGTCTTCATTTGGCATCGCTGAATCAAATTTTGTTTCAACCAATCGACAGAATTTTGTTTATTCCCAGTGTTGAATTAAGTTCGGTTTAAATCGAATGGTGGTTTGCGTTTATTTGGTGGTTTTGTGAATCAAATTTCGTTTGAACCAGTCGGCAGAGTCTGTTTTATTATCATTGTCGAATCAATTATCATTTACACCAGTTTACATTTTCTGTTTTATATTCATTGATGAATAGAATTCTCTTGAAGTCATTCAGCAGATTCAGGTCTACGCCCTCCTCACACACACACACACACACACACACACACACACACACACCACCACCACCACCACCACTATCACTAACTCTCATCAGAATCTCAAACGAAGAAGCTTTCCGCTTTTTTTTTTTTCTTGTTTTCTTTGTTCTTTTCTTTTAAATAATGAAACCAGACATTCTACAAGCTACCAGAAATAAACCGGACTACAATCAACCCAAGCAAGACGCGTGTTTGCATTTTGTGGGTATTATACATGGTAGTTGTTGTGCTGGATTCCTGAGATTCGAGTCTTTGTTTACTCAATTCTGGATATCCTCACTTCAGATTCCGTTTTCACCAGCTGCTCTCTTCTGTTCATGTGTGCTTTCCTTTCATGACTGCTTTTTCTCTATCTTCTTCTTCTTCTCTTCTTTTTCTTCTTTCTTTTTTTTTTTCTTCTGTTCTTATTTGCTTCTTCTTCTTCTTCACCTGCGGCTGCTGCCGCTTCTGCTGCTGCTGCTGCTACCACGAATACTACTGCTGCTGCTTCCGTTGTCTTTAAACGGTTATATTCTTCGTCAAGTGTCTCTTTGTCACTGTGGCGAGCAATGTACTGTTAGAAGCCCTAGAGGCACAAGACGTTTTGGACACAGGACGTACCACACATGCAAAGTTGCTGAGTGCGGGCGAGCATCAGGTAACGGTTCTTGTGGACAATGGGGGCAATTATTCTCCCTCTCCTTCTCTCCCCGCCTACCCTCCACCTTTGACTCTTACCTTTCCCCTCCTCCTCTCCCCGGCTGCACACACACGTAAGTGCGCAAGCGCACTCACACACACACACACACCTGCTTCGCACAGCTCAACAATTGCCCTCTTAAAGTCCCGTTAGTAGGTTTCCGGTGTCATGGAATGTGAACTAACCACCCCCCCCAATCTCCCACGGTGGACCTATCTCTCTCGGTGGACAAATTTTGGGATACGACGAAAATGTCTGGTGCACGTGCTGCGAAGTGTGTTGTGGTGTGATATGATGTGGTATGGTGTGTTGTGTTGTGGCATGGTATAATGTGGTAGGTGTGTGCTGTGTTGTGGTGTGGTATAATGTGGTAGGGTGTGCTGTGTTGTGGTGTGGTATAATGTGGTAGGGTGTGCTGTGGTGTGGGTGTGGTATAATGTGGTAGGGTGTGCTGTGTTGTGGTGTGGTATAATGTGGTAGGGTGTGCTGTGTTGTGTTGTTGTGTTGTGTGCTGTGGTATAGTGTTGTGGTGTTGTATGGTATGGTATGGTATGGTGGTATGGTATGGTATGGTATGGCATGGCGTGGTGTGGTATGGTATGGCATGGTGTGGTATGGTATGGTATGGCATGTGTATGGTATGGTATGGTATGGTATGGTATGGTATGGGTGGTATGGTATGGTATGGTATGGTATGGCATGGGTATGGTATGGTATGGTATGGCATGGTATGGTATGGTGTGGTATGGTATGGTATGGTATGGTATGGTATGGTATGGTATGTATGGTATGGTATGGTATGGTATGTGGGTATGGTATGGTATGGTATGGTGGTATGGTATGGTATGGTATGGTGTGGTATGGTATGGTGGTATGGTATGGTATGGTATGGTATGGTATGGTGTGGTATGGTATGGTATGGTATGGTATGGTATGGTATGGTATGGGTATGGTATGGTATGGTATGGTATGGTATGGTGTGGTATGGTGGTATGGTATGGTATGGTATGGTATGGTATGGTATGGTATGGTATGGTGTGGTGTGGTATGGTATGGTATGGTATGGTGTGGTATGGTGTATGGTATGGTATGGTGTGGTATGGTATGGTATGGTATGGTATGGTGTGGTGTGGTGTGGTATGGTGTGGTATGGTATGGTATGGCATGGTGTGGTGTGGTATGGTATGGTATGGTATGGTATGGTATGGTATGGTGTGGTGGTGGTATGGTATGGCATGGCATGGTGTGTGTATATGGTATGGCATGGCGTGGTGTGGTATGGTATGGTATGGTATGGTATGGTATGGTGTGGTATGGTATGGTGGTGGTGGTATGGTATGTGGTATGGTATGGTATGGTGTGGTGTGGTGTGGTGTGGTATGGTATGGTATGGTATGGTATGTATGGCGTGGTATGGTATGGTATGGTATGGTATGGCATGGCATGGTGTGGTATGGTATGGTATGGTATGGGTGGTGTGGTATGGTATGGTACGGCATGGTGTGGTATGGTATGGTATGGTATGGGTATGGCATGGTGTGGTATGGTATGGTATGGCGTGGTGTAATATGGTATGGTATGGTATGGTGTGTATGGTATGTATGGTATGGCGTGGTGTAGTATGGTATGGTGTGGTATGGTATGGTATGGTATGGCGTGGTGTGGTATGGTATGGTGGTATGGTATGGCGTGGTGTAGTATGGTATGGTATGGCTTGGCATGGCGTGGTGTGGTATGGCATGGCGTGGTGTGGTATGGTATGGTATGGCATGGCGTGGTAGTATGGTATGGTATGGTATGGGCGTGGTGTAGTATGGTATGGTATGGTATGGCGTGGTGTAGTATGTATGGTATGGTATGGTATGGCGTGGTGTAGTATGGTATGGTATGGCATGGTGTGGTATGGTATGGTATGGCGTGGTGTAGTATGGTATGGTATGTATGGCATGGCATGGCGTGGTGTGGTATGGCATGGCGTGGTGTGGTATGGTATGGCATGGCGTGGTGTAGTATGGTATGATATATGGCATGGTGTGGTATGGTATAGAATGGCGTGGTGTGGTATGGTATATGGCGTGGTGTAGTATGGTATGGTATGGTATGGCATGGCGTGGTGTGGTATGGCATGGCGTGGTGTGGTATGGTATGGCATGGTGTGGGTGGTATGGTATGGTATGGCGTGGTGTGGTGTGGTATGGTATGGTATGGTATGGCGTGGTGTGGTATGGTATGGCGTGGTGTAGTATGGTATGGTATGGCGTGGTGTTGTATGGTGAATGTGATGTGGTGCAGTGTGGTGTGATATGTGAGGAATAATATACGTAGTGTAGAATGGCATAACGTGATCTTATAATGACAGTGTGGTGTAGAGTGGTGTGGTGTGGTGTGGTGTGGTGTGGTGTGGTGTGTTTTCCTTGTGTAGCTTAGTTTAGTATGGTACAATGTGATGTGGTATGGTGTGGAACACTATTGTATATGGTGCAGTGTCCAGTGTGGCGTGGCACAGTGTATTATGACATGGTACATGGTGTGGTATGATAAAACGTATGATGGCATAATACATAACGCAGTATTATATTAGCGTATTATGGCATAGCGCATTTGTATTATACATGCAAATGGTGTAGTGTGACAAGGCGTATCATGACATGATACAGCATGCAATATTGCGCGCGCTTTGAATTAGAATTATAATTTTATCATGTTTTTCTGTAATATGCGCTTTGGGCTCTCACGAGGTAAAAGCGCCCTATAAATATCCTTTTACATTACATTACGTGGTGAGGTGTGGGTAAAGTAGGGTGTGGTATGGTACGGCATAGAATGTAGTGTGTTTGGTGTGGTGTTAAGTAATGAGGTGTCGTTGGGTGTGGGTGGTATGGTGTGGTTTCTGGTTAATGAGGTGGTGTGATTGGTGCGGTGTGTGTGGTGTGGTGTGGTGTGACGCGATATGGTTTGGTGTGGTGAGGTGGTGATGTGATACGGTTTGGTATGATGAGGTATTGTTATGATGTGCTATAGTATAACATGGCACAATTTACGATGTGGTATGATACTGTGTGGTGTGAGGTGGTGAAGTGATGATGACCATGTTTTGGTGCGATTTTGTGTGGATTGGTGTTGTCTGGCATGAGACAGTGTAGCTTATAGAGGTACGACGGTACGGTGTATTATGGTTTGGTGTCTATGGTGAAGTATGTTTGCTACAATTATCAATACAATGTGCTGTGGTGTGGCATATAAAGTGAAAAACCATGATTTGGCG
>JADBJO010001198.1:132500-137500 GCA_016801955.1 Conus betulinus
ATCTTGCACACACGTAAAATCACATCACCAACTTTCGGAAGAGAAGGCCAGTTTGGCCGTTGGTATGGATGGCACGTTATACATAGCATGCACCTTCCCCGAAGTTGTAGTATGGCTGCCTTAATGGCGGGATAAAAAAAAATGGTCATACACACAAAACTCGACTCCCTTTGTTGGGTAGATGGGATTAATGCTTGCCTGTCCTCACAGGGAGTGTCTGCAGGAGTATCAGCCTGTGTACGCAGAAAGAAAGAAAGAAATTCATACAGGCCGCGGTCCGTTAGATGGGGGGTGTACGTAGAAAAGTGTACAGACCTATGAATTAGTACATGATTAAGTTAAACACAGACTTCTGTTAAACGCTTTGTTCAACTATAATACCAGCTGCTTAACAACAATTCTAATTTCTTGACGTCATTAACATAACAAGTATAAATAAGCATACTTGTTTGAAATATTTATGTGGAATAAATTGTTCTCTGAGATGACAAAGTTGTAGGCAAATAATTACAAAATGAAAATCCTCTTCTTTTTGGAGAGAGAGAGAGAGAGAGAGAGAGAGAGAGAGAGAGAGAGAGAGAGAGAGAGAGAGAGATGTAGGGAGCAAGGATTAGGGGGTGGACTGGCGTGGACGGAGGAAGGATGGGAGCGCTTGGGTGGGGCGGCAAAGGGGGTATTCGGCTGATAGGACAATTTATTGAGTCCGAGTCTTGGGCGGAATGAAAAAAAAAAAAGAAAAAAAAAAAAAAAAAAAAAGACTGGTTAGGTGAAGGACGAAGAGCAAACCGTGAGAAATCAGCCAAACATGAAAAACTGACCATGAAAAAAAAAAAAAAAAAAAAGAAAAAGAGAAAGAAAAACGGGGTGGGGCGGAGTGGGGGAAGAACCTGCTACCCAGAAACATCCCCCACAATTAGTGGGCAAGCTAACTTGGCGTAAAAAACAAACAAACCCAACAAACCGTGGATTGACCTGGTCAGGCGCTTACTTGTCATGTGACAGGAAGTGGTGAACGAAAGTAGCGTGCCTTGGTTCTGTTGAGTGGTTGAAGCAGACCTCCCACAATAGATTCATCCCCAGACATATTTCTTTCCGTCCTCCCCCCCCTCCCCCCCCCCCCCCCATTTTTCTCATTCTTCTTATTTTTTTTTTTTTTTTCTTTCTGAATTCTAACCAATCCAAGAAAGTTCATAAAGTCACAAAGAAAAAAGGACTGGGATAGGACACACGGATGAGAAAGGAGGAAAAACGCGCACGCGCGCACGCACGTACGCACGCACGCGCGCGCGCGCGCGCGCGCGCACACACACACACACACACAACCACATTTATTTTCTGGATTTGTGTTACTTGAAACAGTAGAAAGAGGACAGAATCTGATCTAAAAGTGAAACAATCGAAAACACATAATTTCAAGCCAGTACTGTTCAGGGCACCCAGTCACCTACCACACACTCAAGAGGCTACACAGGAGAATGTGTGAGAAACTTTCCCATTTCCCCCCTTTATTCTTTGTGTTGATGTTCTTTTTTTCTTTAAAATGAATTTCTAACTGCACACTAGTGGAGTGAAAATATATTATTATTATTATTATTATTATTATTATTATTATTATTATTATCATCATCATCATCATCATCATCATCATCATTATCATTATAGCGCCTGTCCTCGGCTAGAGACCAAGATCTAAGCGCTTTACAATCCACTCTTTTTACACAATGGGCTGCCTACCTGGGTAGTGCCGACTGAAGAGCTGCCAGCTGGTGCTTCATTCAGTCGTTTCCCGTGTCATCCAGTCAATATCGTTCAATATCGTTCACTCAGTTTCCTTACTTCCTTCATTTTTTTTCCACTTCTCACGTAGGGTGCATGCTATGTGTAACGTGCCATCCATACCAACGGCCAAAACTCTCTTCCGGAAGTTGGTGATGGGATTTTACGTATGTACAAGATGTTATGCCTGCGTTCACACACGAAAGCGGAGGACAAAAGGATTGAGCGAATCACGTATAGCCTAACATTCAGATCAACACTGATGAATGAAAGAGACAGAGATGAGGAACAAAGACGAAGTTTAAAACAAAGACAAAGTTTAAACGATATAATTTCTTATTCAGCTTCTTTCAATTTGAAATCGACTTTATCTTCCATTCAAACGAGATCAATGTTGTCTTTGAGTACTGAAGGCCGAAACTAAAATCTTCTAGGACTGTGATCAGCCATCATGTTTTCTTTTGCCCCCCAAAATAGTGTGTCCCTTAACTAGTGGGACAAGCCGTTGGCCTGGAAGAATTCCTTTACTGTATACAAAGACGGAAACTTTCTTGGTTCTTCGGAAATAAATCTCCACTTTGACAAAGGAATTTTTGTCCTGGGATTTCAAGGAAATGAAACCAGTCCAGTATCATCAATCTTATCAGCAAAGGTAGTGGAAACACACAATGCATTATGTATGCATTGTTATCTATTTAGGTTCATAATGCATTATTTATCGAAAAAATGAAAAAAAAAAAAAAAAAGTAGTATAATTACCTTTGTTTTTAAATAGTCCTTGTTTTAATGTCAAATCTTCATAAATTATGAATAACGATATCAAAAGAATAAAACTTTATTACCGTTTTTATCAATCTATGTACGTATTTATTCATTTATGTCTTTATGTGTTTATTTATTTATTTAAGAAAACGGTCCGCCATGTCTCCGGGGCCTCATATCTGGACTCGAACCTCACAGGAGCGCAACGCCCGGCAATTCTGACGCGAAGTGAACTGACAAAGCAGCGTCCCCTGGCGACTCTTCGTCAAAAGTTGGATTGCTTACCTGTCCTTTCCTCTCCGCAAGTTGAAGAATTAAAAAAAAAAAATAAAAAAAATAAAAAAAGAAAAAAATACCGATGGCTTGCCCTTGCAGTCAGAAAAGGTTACTATTTCGGTGCACGGGAGAATGGCTGCAGATAATTACAGAGGATTTCCTTTCTGAGCCGCCGGAGTTTTCAGACAACATTTAGTTCCTCTGTGTCCATTCAGGATGAAGCGGATTTCGACAACCGTTTAGATGCTGAACTTTGTGGGAAGTAGATTGTTTAAACTTCATCTTAGTTCCCCATCTCTGTTTCTTTCATTCACAAATATTGATATATGCAGAATTCGTCAACATCTGTTTGCTTCTTTGCATCGGTCAAAAACAAAAAGAAAGGAAAGAAAAAAGAAAAAAAAAAGGGTGGGGTGGGGGGGGGGTGTGGGGGTGGGGGTGGAGAAAAAGCCGTCGGTATTCACGAGAGGAGCCACATTTTTTTTTTATTTTTCTAACCGCTCCCCCCCCCCCCCCCCCCCCCCACTCCACCTCCTCTCCTATTCCTCACCCCACATTCGTCTCCCCGGCCTCCTTTTTTTCTCTTTTCTTCGGTTGATAACACAAGCCGACTCTTGGCGTCGGCGTGACGTGGCGGCGAGGTGTCAGGTGAGGGTCAACCGAGGGGGGGGTCTGGGGGGACTGGCTGCTGGTCAGTCAGTTGCTGGGTGTGTGTTTACGAGGGCGGCTTGCGTGGTGGTCAAAGTGCCCATGACCTTCCTTTTTTTTTCTTTTAATCTCTCTCTCTCTCTCTCTCCTCTCTCATCATCCTCTCTCTCTCTCTCTCCTCTCGACTCTCTCTCTCTCTCTCTCTCTCTCTCTCTCATAGGTTGTTGGTTTTGGCGGCTCGGTTACGTCTCTCTCTCTCTCTCTGTCTCCTCTCTCTCTCTCCTCTCATCTCTCTCTCTCTCTCTCTCTCTCTCTCTCCTCTCTCTCTCTCTTCCCTCCTCCTCCCTCTCTCTCTCTCCCTGTCTGTCTCTGTCTCTTTCTCTCCTCTCCCCTTCTATAGCATAGCACCCCTCCCTTCCCCCCTCCCGTTCGCCCCTCTTCTGAGTCTCCCCCTCCTCTATGTCTCTCTTTTGTCTCTCTCTCTCGTTCTCTCCTCTCTCTCTCCGTCTCATCCCCTCTCTCTCCTCGTCTCTCTTCCGTCTCTCCCCCTTTTCATTCATTCCAATAAGCTTCCAATTCATTCTCCTCTCTCCCTCTCTCTCCTCTGCTCTCTTCTCCTCATTCTCTCTATTCTCCTCTCTCTTCTCTCTCTCTCTCGCTCTCTCTCTCCTCACTCTCTCTCTCGCTGCTCTATGGCTTCAAACAAGCCCCTTCAATCTATTCGCTCTATCTCACCCCGCTCTATCCTCATCCTCTCATAAGCTCATCTCTCTCTCTCTCTTCTCTCTAACACAACCCACACCACTCTCTCCTCTCTCTCTCTCTCTCTCTCTCTCAGACGCACCCACACACACACACACTCCGCTCTCTCTCCTCTCACTCATCCCCCCCCTTTTCATCATTCCATAAGCTTCAATGCTCCTCTCTCGCTCTCTCTCTCTCTCTCTCTCTCTTCTCTCTCTCTCCTCTACTCATATCTCGCTCAACTCACACACACAACGCACAACACACACACACCTAAAACTCTCTCTCTCTCTCTCTTCTCCTCTCTTCGTCTCTTCTCCCCTCCCCTTTCAATCATTGCCAATAACGTAAGTCTTTCTCGCTCTCTCTTCTCTCTCCCCGTTTCAAGTTCTCCCTCGGTTCGTCGTGTTTTTGTCCAGATGTGCGTGATCAAGTTTAGTCTGAAAACTCTGCTCCCGAGTTAATCTGCACTAGCACATTGCACTGGATTCAAATCAACGTCGTTTCCCGTTGCTGTTGTCAACAACATCGATCCAAACTCTAACAATCCCAACTCAAGTTTCAAGTTTCAGGCTTAATCAATCACTTGCCCCTAATTAGGGCATGGAAGATACGCGAGTTCAATTTAACATCACGTGCATTAAAAAAGGAAAAGAAAAGACCTCGGGTGTGAAAAATACATTGTGTCAAACACGACATTCGAAAAAAAAAAAACTAGCAAACAGTAGACCAGAAATTGAAGTTTCTTTATCACCTGATAAGTCATCGGCTAAAATCAACGAATTTCACGCTTT
>JADBJO010001198.1:160000-162500 GCA_016801955.1 Conus betulinus
GTGTGTGTGTGTGTGTGTGTGTGTGTGTTTACCTTTGTCCCTTTCTGTCTCTGTATCTTTCTCTCCAAATGCAATGTGAGGATTTAATCCCCTGGTGACCTCTCTCTCTCTCTCTCTCTCTCTCTGGCTGTCACACACACACACACACACACACACACACACACACACACACACACACACACACACACACACACACATCATCCGCACCCTTCCTCCACACTGATTCCCCCCTTCCAGTTAGCAACCCAAATCCAGTTTCCCTGAGGTCAGCGATGACATGGCATGATACAGCCACTAGGTAGGTCATTACTTTTCAATCAGAGGTGTGAGACATTCACAGCCAGCTCCACCGCCTGTCCCTGTCCACCCTACGAAAACTCACGAGCTTCAAAACTCTAGAATAATCACATGGTTTGTGAAACATTTTCTAACAAGAACCAATGAGTGATTCATGTTCATTGTTTTCACGTTACATCACCAATATTGTTATTTCTTGATTCATACGTTTTTTCTTTTTCTTTTTCTTTTTTTTTCTATTTGGCCTTGATGTGGCGTTTCAAATGCGATGTCCTTCAAAACAGTAACGACGATATGTGAGAACTGAGAACTATAACTAACAATATTAATGAAAACAGACAACAATCCACGAAAACGGATAACTGTGACTCAAGAAACACAAATGTATGAAAACAGATAATTATGAATTCTGAAAACAGAAAAGCGTAACTCACGAAACTCATGAAAAAAAAAAAAAGAGATTTATGATCCTGAAATCACGAGTCGTAAACAACAATGACCCCTTAAAAAGAATAATAGTGACACCTGAAAATAGATAATAATGACCCATGATACCTATGAAATACTAAATCATGGCCCTTGAAACAAGTATGTTGACCGATAAAGTAATCTTTCCATGAAACATAATTTTGACACATGAAATGATATAGTTATGACTCAGGAAAGCACGTAATTATGATAAATGAAAACAGATAATGATTACTCGCGAAAACAGACACTTATGACTGATAAAAGCAGGTAATTAAGACTCATGAGAAAAGAGTTGTAACTCAAGAACACTGATGGTTATGACTTAAGACAACAGGTAACGATGATTTATGAAAAAGGTACTATGATACAGGTGCATGCATGCGCACTAGTAGTATTACTGGCATCTTTGTATGCTATCAGACTTCTTTATACGAACCTAGGGGGTAAAGTCCTGTTTAAAAGTCCGTGACTTCTTAATGAAGACACAGAATGCCAAAAGTCGGAAATAACTGTCAGAATCACCTGTTTTTACTGTATTAATTTACAGTTGCTGATTGCTTTTTCTTTGACTTGTCTAATGTTTCAATAGCGTCAAAACTAATAAAATCATTGTATTCGTTTGAAAATAATTTTTCTGCCCGACCGGCTCCTACCCAGAGTTGAGTTTGCTGCGGGCTCAGTTGGGAAGACTGGGACCACACAGTCGAGTTTCATCCCCTAATGGATGCGTTTCTGAGAGTGTTGCTCAAATTTCCTGACCAACACTGCAGGTGTCTGTATCTCTCGGGCCTGGTTGACGCCGGGATATATTATGAAAGGAAGCGTAGAGTACAGCCCTGTCATGTAGTCTCAGACCGAAATGGAAATCAGTAGCATCATCTTAATCATCCTCATTCTCATCGATCAGCATAAAAAAAAAGTCTCAAATTCTGTGGCCTTCATGCCCTGCTCTCATGGTGACCTCAATTTCGATGTCCTCTCCACGTCTGTGGCCTTGGTTTGGTTCCGTCCGGGGTCACCGGTATCGGCGAGTCCATGGGGGGCTGTCGTTGGACGGGCGTGGTGGGCGCCCTCCGGAGGGAGAGCTCACTCACGCCGGCTCCGCGACTAAGCAATTATTGTCGTCAGTAGGGGGCTTAGTAGGTGGTGTCTGCTGCGTATGTTAGATCAGAACAGGCGCCACTGAAACACCACTGAAGTGACTCGGCAGCAGTGCAGTGTCTCCTCCGGTGGGTTGCCTCTTGACGACTTGACATTGACTGCTCCCTGAAAAAAAAAAAAAAAAAAAAAAAAAAGTTTGTTCACCTCAATTGGTCTGTCTCGCCTATAAGCAAAATTACTGCTTTTACGTGAAAATAGCAGCTATTCCTATTTCTTAATGATAATCATTGTTTTCGTCACTTGAACAGTAATGGTAGCCCTTTGAAGTTTGTTCACACCAATCGGTCTGTCTCGCCCCGTCTCCGTTCTTATGCTCGTCTCAGAACATCGCTGTTGTTTCAGTCCCTGTCCTGTCTTGCGCAACCCAGACGTCCTTTCCCCTCCAGCCTCCGGTCATCAGACCGGAAAATTTCACGCCTAGCCAGTAGTTGGATTGCAGACAAGAAAATCCCGGAACCGCTCGTTAGTTCCCACCCGAGGGCTTCAAACAATCTAGGGGGCTAATTTCATCGGGGAGGAATCTCTTCACAGACGTGCGAGGCCTGGCCTCGGGATGAGTGGAGGGTTTGCG
>JADBJO010001198.1:167500-185000 GCA_016801955.1 Conus betulinus
CTGGAGAAATGTTACAGTAAGGCCACTGGATCTTCTTACAAGGCCATACCAAAGTAGTTCTCTTTTCTTGCCTGATGTCAGCAGATCTGCATACGTTCTGATTTGACATACTTGTTGATTGGTGATGTTATAAATGTAATTGTATCTTGCGGTTGCATCTCATTTCCATGGCTTGGATTCTTCTTCTCTCCAGATCCGCTGTGATGGTCCACGTCTCGCAAGAAATATTCCACTCACGCAAGAATCTGAACTTGTATTTGTGAAGATGTCCGTGTCGTTCCATACATGTTTTGATTTAAGAGAGTGCTGTTGTTGTCTTTGCTGCCCTTGAGAGGATTCCTGGTTTGAAATCCCCGCTACTAGAGATGGATCCCAGGGAAGTGAATTGTTGAACAGATTCTAGCCTGACCGTGGACAGACACATCAGTATTAATGGTGATGTTGTGGCTGACCATCAGCCTGGTCTTTTCAACGCTGATTTCCATCTCATATCTTGTTGATATTTCATTCACTCGTTCAACAATTTGGCAATCTCTTTTCTTCGCTGCCTGTCGGGCCATCGATGTCATTTGCAAATCGAAGATTTGTGATGATTCTTCCTCCAGCGATGACTGTGCTGACACTATCTTCAGTAGCATCAATCATGGTGCGTTCCAGACATCTGTTGAAAAGTGAGAGAGACAGAAGGCAACTCTGACGAAATCCAACTGAAATATAAAACCGTTCTCCAACAGTACCCTGTTCGAGCACTGCAATAGTCGCCTTGGAGTACGGTGTATGTTTGGATGTATGGTGTTAATAAGTTTCAGTCCGATGTTGAATTTTTTTAAGGCCTGTGGTACCACCTCTCATACTTCGTCGAACACCATCTTGAAGTCTGTGAAGACGTGGTAGAACTCCCTCCGGCGCTGGAAATGCTGTTCACAAAAGGCACCAAGATTAAAGATCTGCTCGATAAGTACTTTTGCCTTCGTGGAATCCAGTTTGTTCTTCAGCAGTGATGGTATCTGGTTGCAGCTGCAGTCCATTCAGGGTGATTTTTAGCATTATTTTGCTGGCATGGCTGATCAAGCGTACAGTTTGGGCAGTTCTGGCATGTTGGAGCTTTCCCTTCTTGGGAAGGGTGACAATTAGTAATTGAGTCCGCGGCATAGGCCGCTCCCAGTGTGCCTGACTGCTGTACATGGCAGTTAGAATATCAGCTACTGCAATTGTCATGTTTCAAGAGTTCAGCAGGGATGTTGTCGATGCTTGCAGCCTTCCCGTATTTCAACAATTTCACTGCAGCTTTGACTTCTTTACCGAGTATCGGAAAACCCTCCGGATACCTTCGACTTTCTTCGATAGTACCTATCGAAGCTGAACACACCTAAGGAGAAACGTTTTTTTTTTTTTAATTCAAACAAACTAATAACAGTAACAACAATAAAAAAAAAAAAAAACCAAGAAGATCGACATAAAAGACTCATTCTTGAGGAAGAAGAGGGTGAGTAAAAAGATGATCTGGACGACGACAACGTGACGAACGACGACGACGACGACGACGATGATGATGATGATGATGATGATGATGATGATGATGATGATGATTACGATAATGGCGATGATGACGACGACGACGACGACGACGAAGAAGAAGAAGAAGAAAGAAGAAGAAGAAAAGAAGAAAAAGAAGAAGAAGAAGAAGAAGAAGAAGACATTCATCCCAAGCAAACTTGCAGCTGACAAACCCACAGACCATTAAAAAAAAAAAAGTTAACACTCACACCAAACAAACAAAAGAATCCAAAATGTGGTGGTCTCTGAGCACTCGATACCACAGAGACTTGAACACCCATCCACCTCCACCCGCCCCTCCCCCCCCCCCCCCCCTCCCCGACCGTCTCTTCCTCCCCAATAAATAAACAAACAAAAAAACAAAACAAACAAACAAAAAAAACCTTCAAAAGCACACCTACAGAAAGCTGCTTGTTGGTTCGGTTTGTCCATTAACGGAAGATCTGTCAGGTTCATTCGAATGTATTCATTTTGTATGTTTTTCTGCATAAAAGAAAATTGGTGAAAAAATAAAACAAAGAAAAAAATGTTTGGGTCCCGGGAGGGAGGAAGGAAGAAGGCAAAAAATACACACAAGACAGTGTTCCATGAGTTACATGCATCTGAGATAAAAGCAATAACAGACGTAAAATATAAGAAAGAAAGAAAAAAAAAAAAAAAGCAAAGAAACAAACCTATAATAGATTTTTGCTCTATTTGGATAATCTTTTCTTCGAATTTTGACGCTTACAGCTACACCATACCACATTTTTACCCCCTTCCTCAACCTACCTTCTCCGCCCATTTTTTTTTTTTTTTTTAAACTCTCTCCCTGGGCGTGATGGTGGTCAGTGACTGCAACTGACCCACGGGCATAATTGGACACGCGCGGCGTCACGGGTACTCTTGACGGATGGACGGTACCCGGTGGAAAAGGGGCCAGTGAATAGATTAAAGGGGTAATCTTTTCACTGGGGTGTCACCGTCTCTATCTGATGTCTTCTTCTGGGATTGCGGTGTTACGGGGGAGTCATCATTGTGAGGGGGCGTCTTTGATGGGGGGGACAGTTTCTACTGCTGGCCAGTTAGTGGGCATCTCCTGGGGGCTTTGGAGGAGGGGTGGGGGCGGGGAGAGGAGCAGGGGGGGGGGGGGGGGGGGGGGGTTGAGACTGAGTCCATGTTGTTGTTGCAGGAAAGAAAGGAAACCGAGAGGAAGGGAAAAATATGTTTTCGGTTTTAATCATGATTTCACAGCCGACCACAGTGAGTTTTTCGGGGCTGGCTACCACAAGGCACAATCTCATCGTGCAGGTATGCAGACGATAAGTCACACCATTTGTGACAGAACAGACGTCCTTGATGTATATGAAACTAAGTTTATGCAAAATGTGTGGTGAATAAAATAAAGCCGGGAGGCTCCCTGACACACACCCAGCCGGGAATGAAAGATGTTCTTCAATATAGCGGTGGAATTTACATGATGTTATGCACAAACACAAATATTCCACCGAACGTTATATTGTAACTTCTAAAACACGTAAGTATGATTTATTTATGATCAGAGACTTTGTGGGGGGGGGGGGGGGGGGGGGGGGGGGGGGGGGGGTATCGGTCCAGTTTTAAGCTGTTTTTTAAGCATGTTCAAAATGAACTTTTTGGGGTTTGTTTTGTTGAAACACGCAATCATAAAATCGATTTTGACATGGTAACAGGCCTGAAAAGGACTACCTTGGGCCGTTGGGTTATGTACAGCATGAATGGTTGCTTATACGTATAATTAATAAATGAATGAACGAATAAATGAATGTACGAAACAAAGAAAGAAAGAAAAAATGAATGAATGAACGGCTAAACGAACGAACGAGCGTGAGTCATTTTCTTCGACTTTTGCCTCGAAATTACAAACAAAACGGGCGGAAACAAAGAATTAAAAAAAAACATAAATGGCCACATAACTAGAGAAGAGGACTATTCCGTCAAACAGATGGTTCAGAACGGACAGCTGATGTACTCTCCCGAAAAGTGTGTGCACAAGTCTCACTCCCTGGTCGCCGGATCAAATCTGAAAATCATTCGCGCTAAACCTTGGAGGGGAAACAATTGTGAAATCTTTCAGTCATAAGTACAAGTGAATAGACTACTTTGGCAGAGAAAAGCAGTGGAAGAGAGAGAGAGAGAGAGAGAGAGAGAGAGAGAGAGAGAGAGAGAGAGGGAGAGAGAGAGGCGCAGAAAAGGGGAAATTACTGTGAGGGAAAATTACTCCGGGAAGGTGGGGATAACGTTTATGTTGAAAGGATCCCCCCGGTGGCCCAGTGGAGGAGGCGGGTGTGCCGGGGGCATAAAGAATGGAGGGAGGGGGGGGGGGGGGGGGGGGGGGATGAGAGGAGGGAGATAAGCAAAAACAGTAAGAAGAGTGCAACGAAATAAAGAAGTTGCTCCACATGTGAAAGAGATGTATGTTACTGGAATGATGTAGGCCAAAATCAATTTTTTTTTTTTTCACAACTTTGTTACAGGTATGCTAGTTCGTTTGATGGCTGGCGACTTGATTTTCAGATTGGTCAATTGGAGGAGTAGGTGACACTCCAGTTGGCTGGCTAATTGGTGGGTTGGTTGGCTGTGTGGCTGGCTGGTTGGCGGGTTGGCTGGTGAGTTGGCTGATCAGTTGATTTCTTGAAGGGCTGTCAAGCAGGTGGGTTGGGTGGTTTGTAACCGATTGCTGACTCAATGGACGGATGCGTGATTTGTTTTGCAAGTCTCTAAAGTTGCGTTCACATCAGTCTGAAGATCGGGTTGGTGGTTGGTTTCAGCTCCTGGCTGGTTGGCCAGTTTGAAATGGACTGATTGGTTTAATTGTTGATTTGGCTGCTGACTTCATGATTGGTTGGTCGACACACTGATTGATTGGTTGACTTGTCCATTCAAGTGTCGATTTGCTAATAGGTTGACTGATTTCCGTGATCAGTTAGTCGTCATGTCGTGAACTTTACTCGTTTGCTGATTGGTTCACTAGTGATTATTTGGCTGACTCTTTCATTGGTTGATCAATTCTGTGACTAGCTGACAGGCTGACTAGTTGATTAGTTGAGAATCATCGATCCATCAGTGGACTTCTTGATTGGTTGGTTGGTCGACTTATTTGATTACTTGTTTTGCTGATTCGATGTTTGATCGGTTGACTCGGTTGGTTGGCTGGCTCGTTGGTTGGTTGGTTTCTTTTGTTGTTGTTGATTTTTATGGGGGTTGTAATTCGTTTAGTCCACCAGGATTTGAAGTGGATCCCTTTGTGAGGACACGTAGTGTGTCGGCTACAAGCGCATGTAGCACCGGCCTTTGGGGAGATCAAAACAGCTGTTGTACCATTCGCTTTGCTGTGAAATGGGTTTTAAAATGCAGTTCTCTCTCTGTCTGTGTCTCTCTTTGTCACTCTGTCTGTCTGTCTGTCTGTCTGTCTGTCTGTCTGTCTGTCTGTCTGTCTCTCTCTCTCTCTCTCTCTCTCTCTCTCTCTCTCTCTCTCTCTCTCTCTCTCTCCAGCCAGCTGGCAGTCTGTCTAACTGTCTGTCTATCTGTCTCTCTGTGTCTCCAGCCAGTCTGTCTGTCTGTCTGTCTCTATCTGTCGTTCAAACAGACACACACACAAACGCAGACACACACACATGCATGTGTGTTTGCGCATGCATGCACACACACACACACACACACACACACACACACACACACACACACACACACACACACACAGCGAGAGCAACAAGCGCGATCAGAGAGAGAGAGACAGACAGACAAACAGAGAGAGAGAGAGAGAGAGAGAGAAAGTGAGAGTGAGACTGAGAGCATAGAGAAATTCGTCAACACTGTTCCTTGTCAGTCCAGTTTATCTTGAAGCTCAAACCACGGAGAAGAAAAGGAAAGGGAGCAGCAATGGAAAGCACGCTGACGACCACCTTCGGGTCAACATCATTCTCCTGATTAACGTGGACGATTCGCCTTTCACTGAAAATTGGTCCACACACCGGTACTGCCCCTCCTGATGCTGTCCGTGTCTGGAGACCCTTGAATTTCAGGAGCTTGACATTCGCTGAAACGTCGAACAAAGTGGACTTTCGAGCCGTTCAGTATTAGCGAAGTTGATCCTCCCCTTATAGCGTTTGTTACCTCCCTTTCTTGTTCAGAGACCCCCCCTCTCCCCCCTTCTCTCCCCCCCCCTCCCACACACCACACACACACACACACACACACACACACACACACACACCCCGCCTACTCCTTCCGACGCCTCCATAGTTTTTTCACCGTCTCTTTGCCGTTAGGATGAGTTTGCTGTTACACGCCACAGAGTTTTCAATTTTCTGACTTCGGTTAGCCTGAAAAATGAGAGGGAAAGACTGTTGACTTTGAAGACCAAATCGCCTGTAGCAGGGAGCTTCTGTCTTGTGTGTGTGTGTGTGTGTGTGTGTGTGTGTGTGTGTGTGTGTGTGTGTGTGTACGTGTGTGTGTGTGTGTGTATGTACGTGCGTGTGTGTGTATGTACGCGCGTACGTGTGTGCGTGCGTGCGTGTGTGTGTGTGTGGTGTGTGTGTGTGTGTGTGTATGCGTGTGTGCGTGCGCGCGCACGTGCGTGTGTGTGTGTCAGTGCGTGTATGTGTGTGCATGTGAATGTGTGTGTGCGTGCGTGTGTGTGGTGTGCGTGTGTGTGTGTGTGTGTGTGTGTGTGCGCGCGTGCGCGTGTGTGTGTGTGTGTGTGTGAACTGAGCGAGGACAGGAAGAGATGTACCCAGGGCAAGCGTGGTTAATCAGGATGGGGGGAGACGGGACAATGCGGTGTTTACCCAGGCTAAATGGCGGGGTTGGGGGGGTGACAGGATAAGAGCCTTGTGAGGGCTTAACTTGTTTTGTTTGTTCTTCTGTTCGGAGGGGCGGAGTGTTGGAGAGGAAGGGCGGGGACATGAAAGGGGGAGGGATGGATTAGAGGATAGGAGTGAGGGAGATAACCGCAGGTCAGATCTTCATCTTTTAGCTCTAGAAAGGTTTCCGAGGCATACAACTAAAGGAGAATAATGTATGATATATAGATAGATAGATAGATAGATAGATAGATAGATAGAGATAGATAGATATGGCGGCCTATCGTACTATCTGTCGGTCGGTTTATTTATCTTTCTAATATATATATATTCGGTACACACGCTCGGTACTTATCCTTGGAATTTATTGTTTCATTGTAATTTAGTCCCTTGCGGATTCATTCCAAGAACTGGCCCTTAGCACTTGTGTCTTAAGAGGTTATCTTTTTATATTTTCTACTTTTCACAAGAAAATGTAGCTTGTTTTGCTCTTTCATGATTTTCTTTTGCTTCTTAGGTGGCACCTTTAGTTAGTCTTTGGAAAACTCAACAAACATACTATGGTATTGCACACCAGCCTTTTTATGGTATAGCATTCTTCTTAAAACCGAAAAGGCAGAGGAGTCAAATTACCACTTTCCGCGGTCACTGAGGAGAAACAATCAGGTTTCGAAATACCGATATCTGACCAGGAGAGTTAAACATGTGACCAAGAGTTACATGTTAGTGAGCTTTCTCCCCATTGGAAATGGTTTCCTGTTTTGGAGACTATAAGCTTGCTGAAGGTTCATTTTGAGAAGCATTTATTTATTCCCCATTCACCCACTCTCAAGCACATACTGTCAGTTAGGCAGAATCATCTACCACTGCAGACCCGCCCCCCCCCCCCCCCCCTATTTCTATAATCTGAGACATAAGAGCAAGCTTTGTTTATAATTCAATATTTTTGCAGTCATTGCAACACCTAGCTGCTCTGTAAGTTGCTGGAATGGTGCTCGGTACTTATCCTTGGAATTTATTGTTTCATTATATATATATATATATATATCTGTTGATTTATCTATCTGGAAAGGCTTCTGAGACATGAAACTAAGGGAGAATAATGTATAATATATATATGTATGGCTGTCTGTCTGCTTATCTGTGTGCCTCTGAATCTGCCTGGCGGTCGGTCTGTTTGTCCTTCTATGTCTGTCTGTCTGTATATTTTGTCTTTTAAGCTGGCCGTGTGGGAAAGAATGTGGCGAGTGTTTCTCACTTTTTTATGGATTTGACTGTTGGGTTTGGATAATTAATACGTTCGTAACTTAACTCCCTTGCTGAGTGTCGAAGGGCTGAAATATACGGGGAAAAAGATTCAGTCTTCTTGTTAGCTCTTTTCAGGCGCGCGCGCGCGCGCGCGCGCACACACACACACAGAGGAAACAAGATAGATAGACAGACAGGTACACACTCAGACAGATGCATACATACATGCACCATACATACATACATACATACATATACATACATGCTTACAGACAGACATACATACAAAGGTAGACTGATAGATAGATGAGTGTATACACACACGCGCGCGCGCACACACACACACACATGTGCGTGCGTGTGTGTGTGTGTGTGCGCGCACGCGTGTGTATGTGTGTGTGTGTGTGTGCGTGCATACTTTGTTTATCCTTCTCTCTTCTCGTTGGTTGACAATCGATCTATCCAACAACACCATACGCACCGAGAATGATCTTCAAAGTATGCACTGGTTTGCATGCCCCCACTGTCCCCCCTCCCTTGCCCCCTTCATCTCCTTCTCCCTCAATACTCCTCTTCCCGCCGCCCCATCTCCCCACACCTTCCACACACACACTGTCTGCGTTCTCTCCCTAGATCCTAAACTGACACAGTTCCAGCCCTGTTCGTTGATTGTAGGCAAACCTCCCCCATCCCAGTCTCACTGACCTGGTGAAGCTATTTGAGATGCCCCGTGAAGCCATTCATCCACCCGGCCGGAATCTCATTGTACCCGGGGTGTGCTCTGTGAAAATATTGTCCTGTCAACCAAGGGGTACCGCGCAGGCAACGCCGTAGGGGTAAGATAGAGAAAGGAGGGTGGAGGGGCGCGCGCGCGCGCGCACACACACACACACACACACACACACACACACACACAAAGGGAGGAGGAGACAAACAGGCAGACAGATTGACAGAGAGAGATTGTGTGTGTAAGAGAGAGAGAGAGTACGCACGACAGACTGACTGAGAGACAGAGAAAGAGAGAGAGAGAGTATGCACGCGCACGCGCACACACACACATACATACACATACACACACACGCGTTCGCGCGCGCATGTACGCACGTGCGCATACACACATACTTACTCTATGCTCTGCATTTTTTTCGTTTTAGGATTCTCCCCCCACTCCCCACCCTCACCCCCCCCCCACCCCCCTCCCCCCGCCGTCTTTGGACTTGGCATTATGTAAAACAAGTGTAGACCAGAAACAAAATCTCTCTCTCTCTCTCTCTCTCTCTCTCTCTCTCTCTCTCTCTCTCTCTCTCTCTCTCTCTCTCTCTCTCTCTCAAGCTCTCTCTCTCTCTCTCTCTCTCTCTCTCTCTTAATCTCTCTCTCTCTCTCAATCAATCTCTCTCTCAGTCTCTCTCTCTCAATCTCTCTCTCTCTCTCTCTCTCTCTCTCTCTCTCTCTCTCTCTCATAACAAACCGATCCTAATAAACACAGTGGCAACATTTTCTAAAACATCACTTAACATATTATCCTAACACGCCATACGTTGAATCAGAACTGTGGAACAACATTGAAAAAGCAGAGTCTTGCATTTGCTTCCTAAACACTTCGCTTTGTCACAAGAATTCAACAGCTTTTCACCCCTGCTCTGAGCGTTTTATAATCCACGCTCTCCTTTACACAACAGGCTCCCTACCCGGATAGAATCGAATGAAGAGCTGCCGGCCGAACCTAACCATTCGTATCTCGTATCATAGAGCCAACAACAGTCACTCCGTTTTTCATTCATTCCTTCGATCTTCTCAGAGGAATCATGATACGTACATACGTATCACCCATATCAACGACCAAACTGGCCTTTTTTTTTCCGAAACGTATTGATGGGTCTTTACGTGTGCGCAAGATGTTATGCGTAATTTCACACACGGAACCTCACATTATAATCTCATTTGAAAAAACTCTCTGGGAAATGGAGACAAAAAAACCATGTTAACTCGCACGGAAAACTTCCTCTCTACCAAAAAAAAACGACCAGGCGAGAGATCCGAACCTGAAGTCCCAGGATCACCAGAACCACCAGTCTGGCGCTCCACCAACGGAGCTATTCCGAGCCTTGCGCAACATATTCAGCCGCCACCTAACCCTGCTCCCCCCCTCCCCCCACCCCCACCCCCACATCCCTCCCCGCATAGCGACGACCTCCGGTAGTAGAGAAAGACACGGATAAACAGGTGGACGAACACCGTAACACCAATGGTACCGGAAGCATCGAGGATTTGAACCTCGTGCCCTGGTGATACCAATACTCTGGAGGGGGAACAGGGAAGGGTCTGCCTCCGGTCATCACGGCCACGCTGCCGAACACCTCGCAGCCGAGGTCAGGTGAGCTGACTGACCCCTGTCCGGGCAGGTCCGTCTCTAAGGGGCTCTTCAGATTCCAGGGAGGCGTTGGAATAACATTAGGGGCCATTGCCAAAAGTTTAGTGACGCTGGAATTAAACCGGAGACATTGAAAAGTCTTTGGGGAGGATACTTCGTTTGTGGTAGCTCTCGCCCTTTCTGGATTTCTGATGGACGTCTGTCTGTCTGTCTATCTGACTGCCTGCCTGCCTGCCTGTCTGCCTGCCTGCCTGCCTGCTTGTGTGTCTGTCTGTCTGTCTGTCTGTCTGTCTGTCTCTCTCTCTCTCTCTCTCTCTCTCTCTCTCTCTCTCTCTCTCTCTCTCTCTCTCTGTGCCCACCTCTCTGTCTGTCACTCGGTCTGTCTGTATGTCTGTTTCTCTCTTCTCTCTCTCTCTCTCTTCTCTCCCCCCTCTCTCTCTCTCTCTCTCTCTCTCTCTCTCTCTCTCTCTCTCTCTGTCTCTCTGTCTCTCTCTCTCTCCAAGCTGCAGGACGGCATCAGGGTGTAGTTCTGAAATGCCGGTACGGTTTTCTCTATCTCTAACAACTTCCGTATTGGCCTCTTTCAATCCTTCAATCGAGGTGTGTTCAGATTCAAACATGGGACAACACACAGGTGGGCGATGGTGAAGTGGATGTGACACTGACCGACATTCTTATGGCGTGTGTGCTCATTGTTATTGGAGCGAACTTTATTTACAGTTTGGTGTCAAACACAGTGCTGGTGTACAATTTTCCCTTCCTTCCCACCAGCCAGGATTACAGAATAATCAAAGGGACAATGCCATGTGGGGGAATGTGTATGTTGAATTGAACAGTGACAGTGACACACTGTGTAAAGTTTACATGCACGTGCCGATCGTCTTTTCCATGTGTGCGGTCAACGCTGTGTTCTCGGCATGGCGAATCTTGCTGAGTAACGACGTCGAGGTCAACCCAGGGCCAGTGGACGGGCAGCACGTGGAACGCACGGAAAAGAGCGAGAAAACTGGGTCGGACTTGTTGACAGTTGAAGGAGACAGGCAGCTTACTTCAGAGGCAGTGTCAGAAATTCTGGCAGCTATCCGACTCCAGTCTCAACAGCTTCAATCAGTTTGATGAGCAAAACAGACAATTAAGCCAACAGAGGGAGGAGCAAGCAAACAGAACAAGGCCATTAGAGATGAACTGAGTGACATTAAGAATGACCTAAGAAAAGTATCAGAAAAATGTGAAGCAATTAATGAACGTTGTGATAAACTAGAAAGTGAGAACACTAGACTGCATGGCAGAGTTTGATATTTCTTCTGATCTGAGTGATTTGTATGCAGATGTTATGGACGGTAAAGAAGAATGTGTTAGAAATGTGTGCTGTTGGATGGGCTGCTGAAAGAAATGAGTAGAATGCATGATGAGGTTGACAGATTGGAGGAATTCTCACGTCGAGATAACCTCCGTATGTTTGGTGTTTGCCCTGTTGTACATGGTGAAAGAGAGGATTATGATGCATGTGCTAGGGCAGTGTGTGAGGCACTGAACGGGGTGGATGGGACCAGGGAGTGGATAGAAGAGGACATAGTTCGGCACATAGAGTGGGGAGAAGAGAGAAGACAGGAGAACCAAAAACGATGATCATCAAGTTTAAACGGTGGAAAGACAAAATGATGTTGATCAGAGACAGAGAGTTCAGGGGAAAGTTAGAGAGGAAGGGGATAAGGATAGCAAATGATCTGACCCACAGACAAATGAACGTAATAGCCACCGCAAAGAGAGAAGGCAAAGCAGCTTTTTTTTTGTAAAGGGGAAACTGACAGTCGGGCCTCGTAGGAATGAGGACAAAAGTTATGCGGAGGTGACTGCAGGAACAGGTGACAGCACCAGGAAGAAGAATCTCTCCCCCACCCACCGGGACTTAGATCACAGTCACCCCTCCCCCTTCCCCACCCAGGAATTCCCACCCATTGCCAGTGGTCACGTCACTATGGGGGTTTCCCCGCCATGTGACCAGCCCACAGGTAATGACCGCAAAATCCCCGCTACCCGGACCCGTGATGAGAACTCCAGTTCTAGAGCCCGTGCAACACGCCAGCGTGACGGAGTGAGTGCCAGTACTGCTGCACTCCAACTGGGACAGAAATGTGCGGGGCGGACGACAAGCGTTGGGGCCACGTGCAAACGGTCGTGCAAAGTCGGCAAGTAGCGAGAAACAACAAGCGGGGATGCATACTTACCTCAGCGGGCGGCCTCGTAGTTTGAAATAATCGCCTGCCCCAACAACGTGTGGTCGCGCCTTGCGCTCCAGCACAAACACATGTAGATAGGACAGGCCAGGTCATCAAGCGTCTGAACTAAAGTTTCTGAATTATAATGTTGAAAATCTGTATAAAAAACTTGCTGACATTTCTTTTGTAAATTTTGTTTCAGATTTTGACATTATATGTTTAACAGAAACTTTCATTGATGCCTCTTTTGACTTTAGTAGCGTCTTTAATGAGTATATAAAATTTAGCTCCCCTGCCAAAAAATTATCATCCCACGGTAGAAATTCTGGAGGTGTTTTATTACTTATCAGAAAACAGTTTGCTGACTTTGTGGAAGAAATTGAATTTAGTTGTGAGAATGTGGTTGTTGTCCGGTTAAATAAATGCGTCTTTGGTGTTAATAAAGATGTTATTCTTCTGGCGTGTTATGTAGTCCCAGAAGGAGGACCACTTTACAATAACAAGGAACTGAAAGATGGGATTCTGATTCTTGAAGAAAATGTATTGCAAAACTATCAATTATGAAAATGAAAATGTTTACTTCGTAATGTGTGGTGACTTCAATGCTAGGACAGGTAATGAACAACCTACAGAGGAGCAGATGTTTAATTATGTACAGTGTGTGCAGATGATGAGGATGAAGATTATTACATAAAAACGTTGTTCCAAGGATGCAATTGTGAACAATTTTGGACAGTCGTTGTTGGATTTTTGTTTTCTGTTTAATCTTTCGATTGTAAATGGTTCATGTAGCGCTGATGCAGAAGGAGAATTTACTTTTGTATCTCCACATGGATGCAGTGTTATTGATTATTTTTTTGGTGTCAAGAGAAATAGCTTCTGATTGCAATTTAAAAGTGAATGATAATCTTTTTTCATGGCATTTACCAGTGCAGCTTACTTGGAAACAATGTTCAGTCAGAAATGATATGCCAGCTGCACCCATCATCAGTGAAGAGCGAGTAATATGGTCAGATGAAAACGTGCAGATGTTTATAGACGAGTTAAATTCTGACGAATTTAAGGAGAGTATTGCCAGAGCCACGGATATTTTAGTTAATGATGTGAATGAGTGTGTTGAACTTTTTTCGAATGCGTTATATGGAGCTGCTGCGTGTATGATTAGGGTGATAAGTAGGAAGAAAAGAACAACGAACGAATGGTTTGATGATGAATGTGATAAGCAAAAAAAATTTGTCAAAAGACTGTTACAACAATTTCAGAGAGCTAGAACAGTCAAAAGAAAAAACTGAGAAGAAGAACATTTTATTGAAGAGAGGAAACAATACATTGAACTGAGGAAAGAAAAGAAAAAGGCATTTGACGAAAAAAAAGTGCAAAAGTTAAAAGAGTCGATAAATGATGATCCAAGGTTGTTCTGGACGACAATCAGATCAATTAATAGAAAGGCGGGTTATTTATAATGAAATAACTTCACAACAGTGGCACGACCATTTTTGCAGTGTATTCAACTCATTTGAGAATGAACACGACGTTGCAAATACAGAACACGTTGAAGTCGAAGGAATGTTGGGTGAACCTTTATTTAATGATCCTATCACATTAGAAGAAGTGAAATCAAGTATTAGGCATCTGAAAAATGGGAAAAGTGCTGGGTTGGATAAAATAATCAGTGAGATGTTAAGACATGCAAATGATTACGTCCTAAACTTTTTGGTTTCATTATTCAACACATTATTTGACAATGGGATATTTCCCAAGGGATGGTCGAAGTCAATTATTGTCCCGATCTATAAAAGGGGGATGCGAATAGTCCAGATAATTACAGAGGTGTAGCTCTTACAAGTGTAGTTAGTAAAGTATACACTTATATTTTGAACAAAAGATTAACAAATTGGGCACAGAGAGAGGAGAAGATAGTTGAAGAACAAGCAGGTTTTCGAGCAGGATACAGCACTATTGATCATATTTTCACATTGTATGCATTTAGTTCAAAAGTTTCTCATGAAGAACACTAAACTATATGTCGCTTTTGTGGGATTTTAAAAAGGCGTTTGACTCTATAAATAGAAATAGTTATGGCATGTCCTGTCCTGAGAAAAAATGGTGTCAATGGTAAATTGTACCAGGCGCTTTGTGGGGATATACAAATCGGTCATTGCTTGTGTGCGTGAAAAGAATGCTTTATTCTGATTTTTTTATGTCCACGTGGCGTAAAACAAGGCTGCCTTTTGAGTCCACAGCTGTTTGCATTTTTTTATAATGAATTAGCCCTTGAAATGTCCAGAAAAGGTAGACATGGTGTACAGATGATCCCTGGTGCTGTTGAACTATTTATGTTGCTATTTGCTGACGATGTAATTTTAGTTTCAAGCACTGCTGTTGGTTTACAGAATCAGCTTGATGTATTGAAGTGTGAGGCAGATAAGTTACAATTAACTGTTAATTTAGATAAGACAAACATAATAATTTTTCGCATGGGTGGTTACTTGTCTCAGAGAGAAAAAAATGGTATTATTCTAATGCTGAGGTAAAGGTTACCAATGCATACAAATACCTCGGAATGACTTTACAACGAAGTTAAGTTTACATTCCGGATGGTCTGAATCGTTTAGGAAAGGGAAAAAAAAAAAAGGAGTAATAGAAATTCTAAGAGCAATGAAAAAAATAAATGCAATTGATCCCTCTTTATTTTGGAAGTTATTTGATACTCAAATAGAACCAATGTTAACATATGCAGCAGAAATATGGGGACTTGAAGAAAATCTGCAGATGGAAAAAGTACATACTTTTGCGATTAAACGGTTTCTAAATATATTCCATTGCACTCATCAAATACAATGGCATATGGTGATTCTGGAAGATATCCTCTTTTCATTCGATCTTTTGGCAAATGCGTTAAGTATTGGTTAAAACTTACCCAACTACCTACAAGTAGATTATGCAGGCAAGCATACGATATGTTGCTACGGCAATTTGAGTTAGGAAAGCAGAACTGGGTTGCTACTATAAAGCAGTTTTGACAGTAAACGGATTTGGTGTGGTATGGCTCAGTCAGGGGGTTGGCGATGAAAGAACATTTATGTTGGAATTTAAAGACCGTCTCATCGCATGTTATAAACAAAATTGGCATTCCAAGATGGAAGATGATATGAAGTATTCTTGGTTTTATTCGTTTAAAAGTATATTACAACCTGAAAAATTTCTGACTGTAGTTACCAATAAATGGCACAGGGATATGCTTGCTAGATTTAGAAGTAGGACACTTGGACTAAATGCAAACAAAAGATGGTTTAATCCCGAAGGCATTGTAAACGATTTGTGTGTAATGTGTACAGATGGTATGAGAGAAAATGAAGATCATTTCATATTCTTCTGTGCAGCTTTATAACGATATCAGACAGAAGTCTCAGCTTTTCAATATTATTGCGACAGAAAATCATAACTTATATAGTTTGTTGACCTCTGACAATAATAGGATAATAACTCTACTGGCTAAATATGTGGCAGAAGCATCAAATGTTAGGAAAAAGAAATGCTCGGTAAGAACTAATGTTTGAGTATTTTGAGTTTGTTTTCATGTATTCAGCAAGCTTGATGGCCTTAGTAAGAAATGGTTTTCTTTTCTTCACTAGTATAGCTAGTGATGAGACGGACAGTGTGATGAGATGTGACAGTGCAGGAAAGTTTTATAACAGTGAATATTTTTGCCTGGTGATGCACTTGTGTCTATGATCATGTTGTTACTTAGAAATAAAAACTACATATTCATTTTTAGTGACGAAAAAAAGCACGTCATTATTTTCCTTTTCTTCAGCATGGCTTAAAGCCTCATCATTACTATTTATGTAATCCGATACAATTTTCTCTATCTCTAACAACTTCCGTTCGTGACTCATCCACCTGTCAAATCTGTCAGGGATACATTGTGTAATTTACTAGTCTCGTTTGAGGAAAACCTCCCCTTCAGTTCTGACGATAATATTTTCACCCTCTTGACCCCATAATTCTCGTTTTTTGGCCGTACTTATAGATCAGGGAAATAAAGATCCCTCATTCGTCTTTCCAATCCATCATTCATCTTTACCTCACAAAATTCCCAAGAAGAGTCTGTTTGATGAATTGAGTTTACAAAATAAATTTTTACAAAAGGAGGGATGGACGGAAAGCGATGGAAGAAAAGTGTCATTTTTCAAAGGTGTAGATATACAAAAAATACATGTTTAAAATGGAGCAGAATTACGAAAAATAGAAAGAAAAAAAGGAAGATAAAAAAAGAAAGAAAGGAGGATAGAAAAGGAAAAAAAAAAAACAGGTGGGGGTAGGGAATACAATGATTCATCGTGAGAGAGAGAGAAGAGAGAGGAGAGAGAGAGAGAGAGAGAGAGAGAGAGAGAGAGAGAGAGAGAGAGAGAGAGAGAGATATTTTAAAAATAGATTACGTAAGGAAAAAAAAAAAAAATAAAGAAAGAAGGAAAAGACAGACAGACAAACGGAAAGAAAGAAAGAAAACCACGACAACAAACAAACAAAACAAACAGACAAACAAGCAAAGAGAAAAGAAGAAGAACCAGAACCAGAACCAGAACATGAACATGAACAAGAATAAGGATAAGGATAAAAAAAAAAATAAATAAATAAAATAGGAAGACAGAAACGATTCTAAGTAAGAAAGTACGAGGTCATCAAAAATCCGAGCCCTCGAAGTGATCATCTCGCAAACACATGCCATGCAATCGCGTAAGGGTCAACACGACCCCCTCCTCCTTCCTCTTTCTCTCCCCTGACACCTACCCCCTCCCCGCCCCTGCACCTCTCTCTCTCTCTCTCTCTCTCTGTCTCTCTCCAAACACACACACACACACACACACACACACACACACACACACACACACACACACACACACACACACACACACACACACACAGACAGAAAGAGACAGAAAGAGACAGAGACAGAGAATGCAGACGCACGTGACATCCACGAAGGGTGGAAGGAAAGATGGGAGGTTGCATACCAAACTCTCCCCTGCGCCCACTGAAGCCGGTGAACCTAGCCAACCCTCCGACACTGCTAACGGGACCTCCCTCTACTACACCTGTGGGACGGGCAGGTAGGGAGATCAAGACTGACAGTCATTGGCCATCACCCTGGGGGGAACCCGGAAGGACCGGGGGGGGGGGGGGGGGGGGGGGGGGGGGGGGGGGGGGGGGCAAGGAGGGGGAACACACGGAGGGTCCTCAGCTGGATGGAAGAAGAAGGAGGGGGGGGGGGGGGAAGG
>JADBJO010001198.1:192500-195000 GCA_016801955.1 Conus betulinus
TCTCTGTACAACACTAACAACAAAAATCAGTAATTCAATCTCTCTCTGTCTCTCTCTCCCTCACACACACTCACACACTCACACACACACACACACACACACACACACACACACACACATCACACACACACACACACACACACACACACACACGTACACACACTCACACACACACACACACACACACACACACACACACACACACACACACACACTCTCACGAAGCTCTCCAATTTCCTCGCCCCTTTTCTTCTTGTGCAGGTGAAGCAGAACCTTGTTCTTATCCTGTGTTCCGACAGGTACGCCAGACAGGGAGGAAAACAGAGGGCAACTCCCCAGTGTTGGTGGCTGGTCCACCAGGCAGGCATTGATCAGCTGAATGAGGGAGGCCTTATCAGCTCCGCGTCAATGTCAATCACTCTGTAATGCCAGTTGTCATGTCGATATGTTGATCGAGGGGACTACGTGTTGGGTTGCTTGTTTAGCTGTTCTGTTTTGGTTTGCTTTACTTTGGTTTTCGTTTTCTTTTTTCAGTTTTGTTTTGTTTTGCCTTCTCCCCCCCCCCCCCCCCCCCCCCCCTCCCCCAATTCAAAAGCATGTGTGTGTGTGTGTGTGTGTGTGTGTGTGTGTGTGCGTGCGTGCGTGCGTGCATGCGCGCGCGTGCGTGCGTGCGTGCGTGCGTGCGCGTGCGTGCGCGCGCTGCGCGCGCGCGCGTGTGTGTGTGTGTTGTGTGTGTGTGTGTGTGTGTGTGTGTGTGTGTGTGTGTGTGTGTGTGTGTGTGTGTGTGCGTGTTTACGTGATGTGTGTGTGTGTGAGAACAGGAACCCACCCGTATGAATGTGTGTATGCGTATGTGTATGTGTTGGAGGGGGGAGAGGGGGGGGGGGGGGGCATATTTGGGGTTTATTTATCAAAATTAGTCATCAGTTTTGTTTTTTTTTGTTTTGTTTTGTTTTGTTTTGTTTTGTTTTGTTGTTTCATCTGAACAACAAAAAACATATTCCAACAGGCTCGTGTCCACGACGCTGTGCCTGTCTTCTACCCGTTCCTCCCATCCCCACCCCACTCTGCCCTTTCCTTCCTTCACCCCCACCCCCTGCCCTGCACTCCCCCAACAATCGCTCCTTCACCTCTTCCGATCCTCCAAACTCCTCCAGTGTCCACGCTCTCATCCATCAACACTTTTCTAGTCACTGACTGGGAGGGAGGATCTGCCAATTTTTCGAGGTCTCTTCCGAGCTTCCTTGCCTTGCTTAGGATGCTGTCCATGAGGTCTCCTACTATATTTTGCATAATGGGCATACAGCAGCCATTTGCTGCTGTTGATGATCTTTTCATGGTTTTCGCAAAGGTTACAGGCAACTGTGTGTCCAGTCTGCTGAGACATTGCCTTCATCAAAACTGCCTGGCAGAGACTGAAAATATTGGCTCTGCCTCCTTCTGAGAGCTGTTTGTTATCTGTATGGTTAACTTTGTCTGGACTTGGAGTGCTATTTTCAACGTATATAACTTTTTTCTTTATCCAGTTCAAGTTGCTATGGTTACATCATTATTGTCAGTTTGAGCTAGACGGTGATTTTACTCACTCACATATTTCTTTTTCTTTTCCTTTAAATTCTGCTGATCACTCTGTTGTATGAAGTGTATCAGTAGAACTGACCTTTTCCCCTCATTTGTCTTGAGCTTTGTGGTCCCATTCACGACTAAAATACCCGGAGTTGCATTTTTTTTTCTTCTGTGTTTTCTTTCCATGCGAAAACTGAGCGAGTGTTGTGTCATAATTCAGTGACTAAAAACAAACAAACAAACAAACAAAAACAAAAAAAGTTGCCATCTAGGTCCTTCCCCTCCCCCTTCCCCAGTTTCCATTTCAAACTGCTCGAGGTTTTGATTCATGTCTGTTTCAATATCTACATCAGGGCAAGGGTTTTTTTCTTCTTTCTCTTTGCCAAATTCTTACAACATAGCCTCTCCCTTCCCAAGATTGTTCTTCTTGTTCTTGTTCATATATTTCTTTTGTTCCTCTTCTTCTTGTCGTCGTCGTTGTTCGTCGTTGTTGTCGTCGTGCGTTGTTGTTGTTGTTGTTGTCGTCGTCGTTGTTGTTGTTGTTGTATGAAGCGTATCAGGAGAACTGACGCGCTTCTTCTTCTTCTTCTTTCTTCTTCTTCTACTCTTCCTCCACCTCCTCCCCCTCCTCCTCCTCTTCTTCTTCTCCTTCTTCGTTTCATTTTTTCCTCAAAAGCGTTTGAACGATTTGCTCTGTCTGAGCATTTTTCTTTTTTGTGCATCGTCTGTTGCTCAGCTTTCCTGCATATATTTCCCTCATACCTGTAATGTAGAAAACAGTCCTTTCGCTTCATTAGTTTTAGTTTGGATGATTTCCGTAAACTGGATACGACACGGAAATGATCACTCTCATGATGAGGAGATGTTTTCCGCTTCTCAAGTAAACTGTAATTTTGGAGCTTTGAGAACAAAGTCAAGTGCATTGTCAATGTCA
>JADBJO010001198.1:205000-207500 GCA_016801955.1 Conus betulinus
GAATTGTGTACTAGAATTATAAGCTTATAGAACCTACTCTAAATGCATAACGGCTGCAGGAAGAGTACGGACTAAATTTTACAGAACCTACTCCGAATGCTTAACGGCTGCAATGAAAGTGATTGTGCATTGTAGTTATAAGTTCACAGAACTGACTCTACAACGGCCGCGGAAAGATAGTGTACTGCAGTTATAGGCTTATAGAACCTACTCTATAATGGCTGCAGTAAGATAGTATACTACCATTACAAGCTTATAGACCGTACCGTAAAGCATCTGCAGGAAGATAGTGCACTTCAGTTATAAGCTTATAGAACCTTCTTCATAACGGCTGCAGTAAGATAGTGTAGTACAGTTATAAACTTACAGAACCAACGATATCACGGCTGCAGTAAGTTATAAGCTTAGAGAACCAACTCAAAAACTGTGTTTGCCAACAGCATAGATTGATACGTCAGTAGCAGAGATTGTTCAGACTGTATGGAAGAGTGAGTTCGAATCCGAGCTTTTTCTAACACGCCTCTCAGAATATAACGTCTGCACTAGGGTAAGTTAAGTGCAATAATGAAAAAGGAATGAAAAGAAAAAAAGGGAAATGTATAACGTACACAGGTTTTGAAAAAAAAACAAAAAAACGTTGTGTGCCATGTACGGGTAATTCGCTCTCAGGGATCAAGGAAATTGATGTGTTTTTGAACGTGAAGAATGGTCGTGACTTGATACAAATTTCCATTTACTTCATTGTGTGATCATCGATTTCTGAATCAGCTTCATAGTTTGATTTTATTTTGCTGTCCCCCTAGTTAACTTTATGAGATGAGAAGGTGTGGGTGACTTCAACTGCAGATCTTTATCACACACACACACACACACACACACACACACACACACACACACACACACACACACACACACACACACACATATGTAAGGGCAGAGTACAATTGTGAGTCAATTTTTTTTTCTTTCGAGAGTTCGCAGTGGTCAGGCTTTTAATTGGCCATCCAACCAGGAAGATTAACCTACGTCATATTTCCCTCTGGTTATCTTTCCTACCGGAATTGCACCGCTGACTTCCGGTGATGCATCACGGACGTATTCCGGGAGGGATTAGTGTGACACAGATCTCTCTCTCCCCTCCCTCCCTCCCTCTCTCTCTCTGTTTCCTGATGCGGCCTCTGCACTTGGTTTCGTATCTGAGTCTCTCCTAATGTAGCATGTTAAACGCTGTTCTCAGTTAATGACTCAACGTATAAAAGTGCACCCAATGAGATCAAACCGATTATGTGCAGTGTGGTCATAATGTGGCTCTCTCTCTCTCTCTCTCTCTCTCTCTCTCTCTCTCTCTCTCTCTCTCTCTCTCTCTCTCTCTCTCTCTCTCTCTCCAAACACCCCCCCCCACACACACACACACACACACACAACGTGTGTGCATATATGTGTGTGAGTGCATATACATATTATATATATATATATATATATGTATATATATATATATATATATGTGTGTGTGTGTGTGTGTGTGTGTGCGTGTGTGTGTGTGTGTGTGTGTGTGTACTTATCGATACGTCTCTCTCTCTCTCTCTCTCTCTCTCTGTCTCTCTCACTCACTCAATTACACACCATGCCACCATGCCAACCACACTCTCTCTCTCTTCCACCCCCCCCCCCCCCCCCCCCCCCCCCCCCCCCACTCATTCACCATAACAACCACCACCAAAGTCTCTCTCAGTCAAAAAAACAACAACAAGACTCGGCCAAGGCAAACAGTAAATACTTGAAGCACTTGCCCCAAGGGATGTAACTCCCACCCCGTTGGAATCCTCCAACCCAACACGTCCACACCAACAAGCGACCTTGTCTCCTCTCCAGAAGCCGCGAAGTGATGCGCTTGTTTGGATCAACAGCGCTGTCATCGGGGAGGATACAGACCATGAGAGGCTGATAGGCTGCATGAGGAGAGAGGGTGGTGGTGGAAATAATCGTCCGTTGCTCGTGGAGACAGCGTCTTGACCAGGACAAAGATGCAGAATGACAAGGATTAGCACTGTTTGCCTTGATCGGTTGGATCAGGTCTTTCGACAGGTCTGTGTATCTGTGATCCACTCCTTCGGCGTGGAGGGAGGAGTAGATCGATTGATCCGCACGGGTGCGGAGGGTTGCTAAGGGATGGGAAGAGGTAGAATGTCAGTGCTCTTCTGACCAATCAAAGCACGTTACTGTTTTTGATGCGTGGGAAAAAAAATCATGGCTGAACCTGGGAACGGTTTCCTGTTTACGTCTAGTCCTATAGGCCTGCATATACGTCATTTGTGCCGAAGATAGAGTGGAATTTACATAGAGATTTGTTGAATGAAGCAGGGACGGAGTTAAATCCTACATCACTGACGTGAGTCTCGCCCGCTGCCGGAAAGACGTAAATCTAACTGTGCTTCTTTACGTCAACGAGTTACGTCTTAGTTTCTGTATATGCCACTGATCTAGGATTTACCCATGGGTT
>JADBJO010001198.1:217500-242500 GCA_016801955.1 Conus betulinus
GACAGACTGACAGACAGAGAAAAAAACAGACCGATACAGACAGACAGACAGGCAAAAGACAGACAGACGGACGGATGGAAAGACAGGGAGACAGAGATAGAGGCAGACAGATGGACAGAAAGACACAGACAGACAGACAGATTGACTGACTGACCGACAGACTGACTGATTGAGCGAGAAAGAGAGCGAGACAGACAGACAGACAGGTAAACAGACAGAGAGAGAAAAAGACAGTGCAGAAGACAGCGGAATCTTCATGCATCAGTAAGAAATGAATCAGTAAGCACGACATGAAACACTGACTCCCTGCGATAACCAGCCATCAGTAGCCCATTAATATCCTACCTGCACACCCCCACCCCCCCTCCTCTCCTCCCTTCCGCCCCCGCCCCCACCCAACCCCACTCCTCCTCCGTCTCCCCATCGCTCCTTCCCTCCATGATCGACGTTCGTGTTCAACAATACACAGTGGCCAGTCAGGCCTTTACCCCTGTGACCACTGTCCAGACAACTGTCTTTGACCATCATGTCTAAACGGGATCCGCCTGCTACACGATGGAATTTGACAAGGAAGATTTGTGACCAGCGGTCAGCTATGGTGGCACACGAGCGTCAGAATAAGATTTCTTTTCTTCTTCTTCTTCTTCTTATTCTCTCTCTCTCTCTCTCTCTCTCTCCTCTCTCTCTCCTCTCTCTCTCTCTCTCTCTCTCTTGGCTTTGTTGTTGTTGTTGTTGTTGTTGTTGTGTGGTGGTGGTGGTGGGTGGTGGTGTGTAAACTTTGTATCATCTATTGGGGACTCTCGTTTTACACAGCTGGAAAATTCCAAGTTCGTATTCAAGAGGATGAACGTTCTTTTCGTTTCATCGTTGGGTTCGGATGACGTTATTTTCTGTGTTTCATTAAGAAAAAAAAAATGATAACACAAAATAAGAAGGTACTTCGTTTCTCACCTCTAGTCAACATAGACAACAGTGATACTGTTTTCATGAAAGAAGAAGTAGATTTTAAACATGTAGAGGGCTGCCGCCTGTCACTGTTTGTAATACACAGTACTTTTTCTGTTTTGAAAAGATCTTTTAAGAATTTATCTTTTCAAAGCTTCTCCATGGTCTATTGCGTTATTCTCTGTTACTGAGTCTGCGCGAGCGTGCATGAGTGCGCACGTGTGTGGTGTGGGTGTGTGTGTGTGTGTGTGTGTGTGTGTGTGTGTGTGTGTGTGTGTGTGTGTGTATGTGTATGTGCGCGCGCGCGCGCGCGTGTGTGTGTATGTGTGTGTGTGTGTGTGTGTGTGTGTGTGTGTGTGTGAGAGAGAGAGAGAGAGAGAGAGAGAGAGAGAGAGAGAGAGAGCGTGTTAGAGAGATCTTTGACTGACTTCTCCGGATGCGCATGCAGGTTTGGCACGTATGGTAGTAGGTATATGGACTTGTGTAATTGGTTAATCATTGTCTTTGTGTTTATAAAATCTTTTTTTTCTTTTGTGTTTTTTTCTTAATCTTTTACAGGCAGAGAGCTTGCAGTGTATGTCAGATGCCGCTCTATGTAAATTTCCATTTGTCATTGTCATTATTATACATTTCCTCTTTGTTTTGTCATCTGTCTTTTTCATTTAAACATACTACTATATATTGCCTTTGGATCGGCGGCTGAACTGTGTATATTTCGGCTGAATTGTGTAAAGCTCCTAACGATTGCTGTCTGAAAAGATTGCAACCCACGTGTCGCAGACGTTGCTAATTCCAAACGCTGCAAGTCCCCACATGTACTGTCATTTTCGTCGCTCATTTTCCTGTGTTTTCGTCGTCATGGTATCAGTGCAGTGTATGATAGCGCCTCTTCCTCCCCTCCCTTCTCCTGCTTACCCACCCCTCCCCTCCCCACTTGTTTCCCCTATCCCCCTCTTCCCCCTTCCGCTACATCCTTTTCTGGCAGAAGTTACAATTCCCATTGTTCTTTTGCTTTGCACGTTGGCAGTGGGTGAGACTATCGTAATAACCTGTACATGTTCTGCGATAAGTTTGTGGATAACGCATTCCGACCCGTCCAGTCTGATGGCAAGAATAAGAGTGACTATAATCGGACCTATCACAGTATCTTTACCACGGCAAGACAAACGAGGCAGCAATTTGTTCTTTTCATTTTCAAATCATAACCAACAAGATTTCAACGAACTGTCAAAAACCAGCAACAAATTTAAAACCTTCCCACCCCTGTCTCTTCTCAAATCCCTTCCACTCCCTCCCAGCAAATCCATGTCTCGAAATCATGAATAGTCGATCGTTATATTCCGCGACGATTTCAGCTCATTTTCATTTAATGTAGTGTTGATGTCTCTCTCTACGCCTCCACTCATTTCCTAATCTAAGAGCTAGACAGACACAGAATGGGGGGGGGGAGGGGGGGGGGGACGGGGAGAGGACGGCGAGGAGGAGGGGGACGGGGAGAATGGGGGGAGGGGAGGGGGGGGGGGGTAGCGAAAGAGAGGGACGGGGGGCTGAATTGAAAGTGTCTCATAATGGATATGATTCTAAAGAAATGCGACATTTTCTTGGCTGAAGCGGAGGTTTGGCCATAGACTGGCATCCGTTGTTCTGAGCGTTGTCCCGTTAGGGTCTGGCCGACCCTGTATGTCACCCTGTTGATTTATGACGGCCGGGGCAGATTAATACCCACTATTGTCGTCCCTCGTCGTCGTCGTTGTCCTCCCCCTCCTCCTCCGTCCTCTCCCTCCCCTCTTCAAACCACTGCGTGTCAACACGAACGGGACCGTCAAAGGGTGCTTGATATGGTTAGTGTGGTCACGTGGGGAGGGGACGGTGTGAGAGGAGGGGGGAGGAGGGTGCAGTGGTTGCAGACGATCTCTTCTGCGCCGAGTGCCCTCCATCCATCCATCTCAGTGGGTTTTTGCTGCACGCGACGAGTTAGGCGGGAGTCAGGTGTCGGAGGACGAGGTCTTTCATCATCGGCTGGGGAAGTCCACGAGAGTGGTGGCACCACAGCTGCTTCAGTGATCATGCACCAAGTTTGAGGTCAGACATTGCTGCGTTCGAATCCCGCTGACATAGAACATGAAAAACAAAGAATAGTCGTTTTCGCTCCCCCTCAATAGTCCCCGTCTCAATATATTGTCGTTCTGGTGGTAAACTGTGTGAGATAACTACCCCCCCCCCCCCCCCCCCCCCTTCCCCCCCCCCACCCATCTTTTCCAGCTCTTCTGGACTAGTAGTCGTCATCTGTCCCATTTCTTTGTTTTTTTGTGGACGTGAATCTAGAACGGAACTTTGTGGGAACATCGTTTCACATCCCCCTCCCCTCCCCTCCACCGTGCCACCAACTTCCCGAAGCCAAGTGACAGTCTCTTGTTCAGACCTTTTCTCTGGCTGTTCTGTCTTCGACCTATGACAGAGTGTGTATGAGGAAGGACTGACTGATGGGGGATGGAGAGAGAGAGAGAGAGAGAGAGAGAGAGAGAGAGAGAGAGAGAGAGAGAGAGAGAGAGACAGACAGACAGACAGACAGACAGACAGACTGACGACAGACTGACGGACAGACAGACAGACAGAAATGCAGGCAGGCAGACAGACAGGAGGACAGACAGTGTGTGTGTGTGTGTGTGTGTGTGTGTGTGTGTGTGTGCGCGCGCGCGCGCGCGCGTGCGTTCGTGTGTGTGTGTGTGTGTGTGTGTGTGTGTGTGTGTGTGTGGGGGAGAGATAGCATGATGTGTGTGTGTGTGTGTGTGTGTGTGTGTGTGTGTGTGTGTGTGTGTGTGTGTGTGTGTGTGTGTGAGAGAGAGAGAGAGAGAGAGAGAGAGAGGGAGAGATAGGATGTGTGTGTGTGTGTGTGTGTGTGTGTGTGTGTGTGTGTGTGTGTGTGTGTGTAAGGAGGGAGGAGGGATGGAGGAGGGAGGAGATGAGCTGGAGAGGACAAGAGAAGAAAGACCAAGATGAAGATGACAGAGACTAAACGACGAGCGTTTGCCGTCAGTGTAGACTCTGTCAACTCGGCTCTTCCCCCGGCTTCAGCTGATGAGACACAGCCCACGTTGTTTGGAGAAAAGGAGGACGAGGGCCTTTAAACCGATGATGTTGCTGTGAGGTGTGTGTGTTGTGTGGTCTGTTCAGCTGACCTAATAGCAGCCAGGGCTTCTTTGAATAGTGTGGGCCCAGTCCTTCACCCTGGCAGAAATTAAAGCCACACAAGCTTAGTGGTTCGTGACGCAAATTGTCTTTGATACGTAATCCTGAAAAATGACATAACAGAGTGGGGTGGTTGGGATGCTTTATTTAGGGGACAGTCGAGTCATGACATGCTGTTCATGGCGCGCACACGCGCGCGCGGGCACACACACACACACACACACACACACATATATATATATATATATATATATTTATATATATATATATATATATATATATATGATAGCAATATTTGATTTTAATCTGACAGGATGGCGGCCATTTAAACTTACGGCCCGGTCAAAAATGAAAGCATAGTATGACGTAGCATCAATTGCTTCAATACTATGTGTTCTATCTTCTCGAACCGAAAAGTAGACGAATACTAGCATTCGCTTTGAATCAAAATTAAAGATATCGTCAGAGCGTGGCATTTTCCGATCGATTTCTTGTCAGTGTTGCTATAAATTAACTGAAATGTTGCGTTTTTGTGCGTATGGTCGCGAGGGTATAACGCAGGATCAGTAAGCAAGTGTTTCTGTTCTTGTTATAAGCAATTAAGGAGTGTTTTGTGTTGAGTAGGATTATGATAATAATGCAAGCGAAACTTAAGCCAGTGCCTTTGTGTATCTGTGTGTGCGTGCGTGCGTGCGTGGGTGCGTGCGTGCATGCGTGTGTGTGTGTGTGTGTGTGTGTGTGTGTGTGTGTGTGTGTGTGTGTGTGTGTGTGTGTGTGTGCGTGTGTGTGTGTGTGTGTGAGAGAGAGAGAGAGAGAGAGAGAGAGAGAGAGAGAGAGAGAGAGAGAGATTCACAGAATGCACAGTGTGGTTCAAAATATCATGATCACTAACAAAACACATACGTAGTCGTGACGTGACGTAGAGATTTTTTTTTTTACTTAAAGAAAAAAAAATTTATATTAAGGTGAGCGTGATAATTACATAACAGAAAATAAGAAGGGCTCTGGAAAGAGCGTGGACGCCACAAGGTCAAACAGAGTCTAGCTCCACTGCATGGATCAGCACCAGTATTCTGTCATCGCCTTCGGGCCTCCTTCCATCATTCTTCAAACTGGCGTATAATCAGTTCTGCAGTCCTTACGTCATCTGGCTGATAAACACGTCAACCAAACCAACAGTTGCGGCCGAAAACATAAAACTCTTTGGTGGAGTAAAACAGTAACCCCTAAAACCTTGACAACCTGTATGCGCTGTTCTCATTGGCTAATGCCTTCTGAGTCAACCAGCCACTTGGCACATGGTGATGCCGTCAACAAAAGCTCAAACTGTCGTTACTTCAGCAGCGCGAGTCGATTGAAAATATTAGACAGAGTGCCATGTTACTATATGGAACAGCAGTCCTCTGTTTATCTTTAGGTTGACTGGCATGGATAAAAACTGACCTACAGTTAGGTAACACTGCATTATGCACTCTTGACACTAAAAAAATTGACATACAGTTAGGTAACACTGCATTATGCACTCATGACACTAAAAAAATTGACATACAGTTAGGTAACACTGCATTATGCACTCTTGACACTAAAAAAATTGACATACAGTTAGGGTAACACTGCATTATGCACTCATGACACTAAAAAATTGACATACAGTTAGGTAACACTGCATTATGCACTCATGACACTAACAGCGTTGTCAGCTAAGGTCAGAACACAGAGGAAGTTGATTTGATCAGAGTACAAAGTTCAGCTTCGGGCTTGGTGAGTTCGAATGAATATGCTCCCAACACAAACCAAAAGGCCGTGTTCGCAACTCTTCTTAAAGTGTTGTTGTTCTGGTTGTGTAATGTGTAATGTTAGGTTCCCCAGATCCCCTCTCCTGGAATTAATCCGTCAGTTTTTATAATGAGGTGGGCGCCGATATAAACTTGGATTATCTACATCAGCTGGACCATCTCTTCCTTTCTCCTTTCTCATCCACGCCAACATCATCACCTCATAGCATTCCGCTCACTTGTCATGTGTTCAATTCACAAACTAAAACACATTTCGCCTGCTCCAAATTAAAACGATATGAAGTATAAGACATTTAGCTGTTTTCTGATGCAAGCGGGTGTGTGTGTGTGTGTGTGTGTGTGTGTGTGTGGGGGGGGGGGGGGGGGGGGGGGGGGGGGGGGGGGGGGGGGGGGGGGGGTGGTGGTGGTGGTGGTGGTGAAAAAACTGGCAAATCTAATGTTTGTTTATTGGTATATTAATTTTTCTTTTGTTTTCCTGGTAAAATTTGATTACTTTTACCATAGAGAACTGTATGGATCCATAATGTAATCTAACTATCTAGAACTGTGTGGACCTACAATGTGTTTTTACTATATAGAATTTTAATTTTACTGCATAGAACCGCGTGGACCATTAATGAATTTATGTTATATAGAATTGTCTGGACCCATAATGTAATTTAACGACATAGAACTGTGTGAACCCATATTGTGATTTTACTATATCGAACTGTATGGACCCATGATGTAATTTTACTATATAGAACTATAGAACTGTGTGAACCCATAATGTAATTGTACTATGTAGAACTGTGTTGACCCGTAATGTAAACTCTCTCTCTCTCTCTCTCTCTCTCTCTCTCTCTCTCTCTCTCTCTCTCTCTCTCTCTCACCTACCCCCCTTCTGTTGAAATTGTCAATAGTTACGCTCGGGATAACAGTAGGTCTGCTTGTCTCCATAATCCATGGTCAATATTGTGGGGGAGCGCCGCTGTGTCTTTGGCCAGGCGAAAGAAGTCGGTTGTTAGTGTAGGTTCGTTCTTCATCTGGACTCTCTCTGCTAACGTGGGAACCAGTGGAGAACGCTCAAGTCTTGACCTCGCCGGTTTTTCCGCTTTCTTCTTTACCCGCTCTCCTCCCCTTCTTCCCACACCCCCCTCATCTTTTCCCTTGACCACCCCAGTGAGTGTTCTTTTGAGTGTATTGTTTTGTTTTCTTTTGTCTTGTTTTTATTTGTACTTTTTTTTTGTTATAACTTTGTTTTACTTTTTGTTGTTGTTGATTGGATTTCTTATTCTACTTTCTTACCATTTTTCTTTGCTTATTTCTTTTGATCATGTTACTTTGGTATCATTTTAATCATTGATTTATCTCTCCGTTGATTTGTTTATCTGTCTATCTTTTTATTTCGTTGTCTTTATTTGCTTGATATAGTTTTCGCCACGGACATTTTGCGGGGATGTGTCATCGTTGTGTTTTTATAGTTTGGTCTGAAATGTCCATATTTTGCCCAGCTACCTTTAAACAAAACTGCGGTAGAAAGACGAAGTGTAGGTCCGAAGACAAAAACGGAAACCCCATTAAATGTCGGTGGAAGGACTGAAAATGGCTCGAGGACGAATAAATAAGTAATATGTTGTCTTTGCTGAGGATCTTTGAAGCGGGGTCTACTTCAAAAGACGGATCCACGATCTGCTGAACCTTGGTGGAGGTCGTCGTTCGCCCAAGAGCTCTCCTAGTCTTGTGTTGTGTTATGATTTCCCCCTTTCCCGTTCTGTTGTGACAAGCCAGAATATGGTACCTGTGTAATATTCAGGCCATTCTGTACCAAGATATAAAATGGCTCAGGCCGATTTCATAACAGGAGCGGGAAAGAGCGGGGGATTAAAATGACCTAGGCCATTTCCTATAACTCTTCCACCGTGTTACCGTGTTTGCAGACCCCTGGCAATAGCCTTGAAAAATCCTGGCCATGGCGATTTGTGGGAATGTGCCATTGTTGTGTTTCCATAGTTAGCCAGAAAATTTTGATTCGGTCCAGCTTCTCTTTCAATTACCGGCACGAGCTCTTGATCCCGTTTGTGTGTGTGGGTGGTGTGTGTGTGTGTGTGTTGTGTGTGTGTTATGTGTGTGTGTGTGTGGGTGGGTGTGTGGTGGGTGGTGGGGTGTGTTGTGTGTGTAAGGTGTGTTTGTGTGACTGCTGTGGTGGGTGAGTGTGTGTGGTGTATAAGGTGTGTAGTGTGGTTGTGTTAATTACACGCACGCGCACGCGTTTGAGTATGTTGAGTGTTTACTGATTGACTTGATGTGAGGCGTGAGTGAGTGCGAGTGACGTGGATCTATAACACACTGTGTGTTTAGCCTATGAGCTACACAACTTTGAATCACAATAAAATAGCAACGTCCTATAGCATATGTCTGTGTCCAACCCCCCCCCCCCCACCTCTTGGTCGGTTCGTTTGTGTGTGTTTGGTGTGGTGTGTGTTGTGTGTGGGTGTGTGGGGTGTGTGTGTGTGTGTGTGTGTGTGTGTGTGTGTGTGTGTGGGGGAGTGAAGGAGAGTCGAGGAGACGAGAGAGAGAGAGGGATGTGTGTGTATGTGAGTATGTATGTGTGTGGGTGGTGCGTGCGTGCGTGGTGCATGTGTATGTTTAGGAGTATACATTTGTGCATAGAATTATTAGAAAATAAAAAAACAAAAAAAAAAAAAAAAAAAAAAAAATAAAAAAAAAAAAAATGAAACATAAAAAAAAAAAAAAAAAAAAACAAACAAACCAAAATTCGTTTGTAGGCGCGCGCCAGCAGGCGCGCGACGCGCGAGTTTGTGCTGCGTAGTGTGTGTGTGGTGCGGTGTGTGTGTGTTTGGTGTGTGGTGTGTGTGGTGTTGTGTTGTGTGTGTGTGTACATTGTGACTACTCTGCATGCTGTAGACAATACCTACTGAAACAAAACAAACGAACTCACTTTTTTGGTAGGGTGGGCAAAGCAGTGTGAATCCCTGCATGCTACACAAATGCCTATTGAATACACAGAAACTATAAAACTTGTATATAAGTGTGTTGTTTCAGTGCGCGGCGCGCGCGCGCGCCGCTGTGCTGTGTGTACCGCTGGGTGCCTGGCGTGTGTGGAGTGCGTGCGTGAGTGCGTGCGTGCGTGCGTTGTGTGTGTGTGTGAGTCAGTACAACACTATGTTAATCTGACAGTAAATGGGTTTCAGTACAGTCAGTCAGTGTGTGGTGTGTGTGTGGTGTGTGTGTGTGTGTTATGTGGTGTGTGTGTGTGTGTGTGTGTATGTGGGGGGGGTGGGTGGGTGTGTATAGAGCGCGCATGTCTTCTATATATTGTGCTTAACAGCTTGCTAAAAAAAAAAAAAAAAAAGAAAGAAAAGAAAGAAAACTGAGCCGCGAAATCTTCGAGTTAGTCTGGTGTGGTTCCGGTCCCGTAAACACGCAATTCCGAGCTTCTAACTCTCGCGGCCCCTGAATTCGTTAGACGAATGAAATGAAGAGGGTGGCACTATTGTCTTTGTCTTTACCTGGTAGGAGGAGATTTCTGTTACCGCATATTGAAGCATCCCGGCTTCCTTTTGCTTTGCATTGGCTCTGTGTCTGCTTCGTGTTCACGGATTGGCTTGTATATTCACCACACTGCGCGAGAAGAGCAACACGGCACATGGTTAAGATAGACGCATGCGGGCACGGTGCATCGTTTGCAGGCAAAGCCTACGTGCCGACAATGTGCCGACCCTCGTGAACACCGGACAACAAGAATCTGGCATGTGTGGGTAACTTGAGAGAGGGCGACCCCACCCAACTGAACAATTCTCTCGCACCCGAAGAGTAACTTCAGGCCTAACCTGTGTGAGCGAACGGGCGTATCTGCTAAAGGCGCACGGTAGGGGAGAAGTATATATAGTGACATACTTATCCTTTCCTATCGCCTCTCTGGTTAGACAAAATGAATACGGGGATGTAAAATGACTCAAGAGAGGTGCAAAATGACCGTGAACCAGTTTTGTACCCAGGGTATAAAGAAAGGGTACATTCTGGCAGGGTTCAGCGGCGGTGGGGCAAGACAACTTCACTGTAAATTGAAATCGGAGTCCAGGGACCGGTCAGAGCCCGGTGGTTTGCACACGTGCAATGCCCTGGACTGGGAACCCTATGAGATGAACCCAAACCCACACCCCTCCAACCACACCCCATCCCTCCCCCCCTCTCTCTGCTGTGTGCATGTGTGTGTGGTGTGAGAGAGAGCAGAGAGGAGTAGGAGAATGGGTTGGGTCGGAGGGGCGGTCTCATCGTCTGTCCGTCTGCCTGTCTATCCCATTCTGTTCCTGATCCTCGCTAAGGACTTCGACAACACCCGGTCACCGTTACCCATTGACAAAGTGTTGTTTCTTCATTAGCGTTCAGGGGAGAAATTTCGGGTTCGCCCCGATCGAGCTTCCACCCCCACCGCTCTTTTACTTTCCACCCTCCCACCCCCCCCCCCCCCACTCACACACACACACACACACACACACACACACATGACATCGTCAAGTCTTTCTCTTCAACTCCCCAACTTCCCTCCCTCCTGAACTCTCTCCTACCCTGTTTCCGCCCCTCCCCCTGTTGTATGATCCCACCTTCCTTTTCGGTCTCCCACTCCGCTTCCCCACATCAGTTCGACAACATCCTGGAACCATTTTCTGTCTAAGAGTAGCTCTCTCTCTCTCTCTCTCTCTCTCTCTCTCTCTCTCCTCTCTCTCTCTCCTCTCTCTCTCTACACAGTCATCTCGTCTCTCTCTCTCTCTCATCACATCTCTCTCGTCTCTCTCTCTCTCTCTCTCTCTCTCCTCTCTCTTCTCTCTCTCACCACACACACCCACACACACACACACACAACTCTTTAAGAACACCCCCCCGCAGCATCCACAGACACACCTTCATCCTACTACCCCGCTTTGTTGGCCCCTGCGAATTATTCGATCGGCATCTGTCCGATCCGCCCCAGGCCCTGCCTCAACACCTCTGTGAGGATGATCGATTAATTTCCGGCGTGAAAAGACCGGCCTGTAAACATGGGGGTGCTGTGGGATTCTCAGGGAACGGTTCAGTGGAGAAGTGGATGGACAGATGCTCAAAACAAATGGCTGAAGGGTGGGTGAGGTGAGGTCGGAAAGGGTGGAGGGTGCAGCTCCTCCCCCTCACCCACAGCGATCTATCCTCCGCCTCCCTTCCTTCTCTCTCTCTCCCCCCCCCCCCCCCCCCCCCCCCCTTGTTCCATCGTACCCCTTCCCCTCTCCTATCTCCCACCCAACCCTTTTTTGCTTTCCTCGTCCTCTCCTTTCCAGCGATGTCAGTTGAAACGCCGGGAAATCCTGTTTTGTTATGTCGATACACGCTTTTTTCTTGGCACGATTCGGCTGTGTGTAATGCATAGAATGTGTTGCCTCGCTCTTCTTAGACATTTTTTTTTTACCACCATCTCTCACTCCATCTCATCCCTCTCGTCCCTCGCTCCTCTCACCATCCTTCACCTCTCATCTCTCCTCTCTCTCTCTCCAATGCTAACTCATATTTCTCAATTGTCTCAGTTGTTTGTGTGTTCCTCAGTGTGTGTGTGTGCGGCGCGCGCGCGCGCCCGCGCGTGCGTGCATGGTGCGTCCGTTCGTGCCACACTCCAGCCCTTTTCCCAGAATTAATTTTATTAAGATTACTCAAAGCAGGAAAGCCGAGTGACAGAAACCACAAAACAACAACAATGTAACAATGTTGTATAGAGGCGGTTCTTGGGCTGGGGCCCAGGTCGGGGTAGAAGGGGAGCGAAATCAATCGTTTGAAAGCTCTGAAACTTTGATCCTGATTAACATGAGGGCGAGGTGGGTGGTGGACGTGTGGTGAGCGAGTAATTGTTTACACAGCCAGAACGAGACTGGTGACCCGGTGGAGGGGGAGGTGGGTTGGTGGGGGTGGTGAGGCTGATAGGTTTCACCTTTTCCATGGTTTCGTTAGACGATGGAAAAGCAATGCTGTCTCTCAGCATCTTCGGCCCGGGCTTCTGATCTCTAACACCCTCTCTCTACCCCTCTTTCTCATCTCTCTCCTAACTTGGCATCATCCTTCCTATGCATCTCTCTACTTCGTCTCGGTCGTCTACACCACTCATGCCTTGTCCTCACTCTCTCAATCGTCTCTCTCTCTCTCATCTCTGCATAATCGTTGTCACTTTAAGACTGTAAACGTGAAACATCAACCCAACATTTTTTTCAACTAACTCTCTCTCCTCCCTCCCTCTCTCGGTCCTCTCTCTCGGGCGCGATCTCATCCTCTCCACCCTCCTCTTCTCCCCTCCCTCTCTCCTCTCGCCGTCTTCCTCCTCTCTCCCTCCCTCCTCTCCCTCTCCTCTCGCTCTCTCTCCCTCTCCTCCTCCTCTCTCTTCCCTCTCCATGTCACTCCGCTCTCCTTCGGCTCCCTCTCTCTCGTGCTCCCTCTCCTCCCCTCCTCCCGTCCTCCCGTCTCAGGTTCTCTCATCACTGAGTCTCTCCCTCCGCCTTCGGCGTCTCCAACCCAACTCTCTAGCGGATCTCGTCTCCCTCCCGTCTCTCTCTCCCCCTCCTCTCTCCTCCTCCTCCCCTCCCGTCTCCAATCTCCCTCTCTCTCGAGTTTTCCTCTCCCCTCCTCTCTCTCCTCCCCTCGCCTCCTCATCACTCCTCTCTCTCTCTCTCTCTCTCCCTCCTCCTCCTCTCGTTCTCTCTCCCTCCCTCCGTTCATCTCCTGCTCTCTCTCCTCTCCATCTTCTCTGCGGTCGGGGGGGTTCCGGTCTCTCTCGCCTCATCCCCATCAATGTTGACCTCTCCGCCTCCTGTTCTCTCTTATCACCTAACCTCCCCCTCCTCTTCTCCCTCTATCCTCTCCTCTCACCCTCCTCAGGTCCCTCCTCTCTCCTCCTCTCGGTCCTCACCTCTCCTCTCCTCCCTCCTCTCTCTCTCTCCCTCTATCTCATGCTGCATACTCTGTCCCTCCTGTATGACGCTAACGACCCTCTGCCTCCTCACTCTAACATCTCTCCTCGCTCTCTCCCCTCTCCCCTCCTATCAACTCACCCTCCTCCCCTCATCCTCTCTCTCTCCTCTCCCTCCCCCCTACTCACCCTCTCTCCTCTCTCTCTCTCCCTCGTCTCCTCTCCCTCTCCTCCTCTCTGTTGTCTCTCCTCTCCTCTCTCTCTCTCTCCTCCTCCTCTCTCTCTTTTCTTTAATAATCATTCTGTGAAGAGAAGCCCTCTCGCCTGCAGCTGAAATGAACACTGGGGACTGCTTTGCACGTGGGTGAAGATAGTTACGAATTGGGAAAGTCGGTCAATCCGGAAATCGGGTTAATTGGAAAACTTGGGTTCCATCTGCATCGAAGACAAAGAGTTAATGCGATAGACGAGCTTTCCATAAGAAGAAACATTGCAAAGATGAGGAAATGCAGACGTTCAAATATGCAGTTTTGAGTTAAAGACTTTTTATATTGTTTGTTTTCAAATGAAAGGAATAACAGACCAGTGTCCTTGTAACCTACATACGGTGTTAAAATGCTCAAACTAAGTTATGGTGTCAACAGTGTTGAAACTATACAGCAAGGGATGATAAGGAACTATTTCCGCGTTTAACTGTCATTTCGCATTATCCAACATGGGGATAAAAAAAAAAAAAAATAAAAAAAAAAAAAACATGGGGTACTGCTAACCTTTCTGTTTGACGAGCCGTCATTTTCTGATTTAACAGGCTTTGAGTTTTAATCTGTGTTGATTTGATGCTCCATTCAATGCTCTGTGACCATCAAATTATTACTGACTTTCTTCATTGTGCGATGAGTATCAGTCTTGTTCCATGTTTACCTCTTTATACTTCACACACACACACACACACACACACACACACACAACACACATACATACACACACACACACACATACACCACACACACACCACAACACACAGAGAGGAGAGAGAGAGAGAGAGAGAGAGAGAGAGAGAGAGAGAGAGAGAGAGAGAGAGAGATTTACAACCAAAGATGGTACGTCGTAGGGCGAACTGTCTTTGGTCACAAGCACACAATCATGCATATCGCATACGTGCTGAACTGAATCATCCCTATTCTCATCCTCCATCACGCCCATTCTCTTTCCTCCCTACGCCCTCTCGCACTCCACCCCTATCCCTCCTACCTCAAGTGTCCCCCTCTCCTACCCCTATTTCTCCGCCTACCCTGCCTCACCCCCCACCCCCACCCCCGCAAACCACACTACCTAACTGCCTTTTTCTCTCTCTCCTCTTTGCTCGCAATAGGATTGGGCTACTGTATAGATTAACGTCCAACTTTTCACTTTAAGCCGACTGGTTTCTGTTGTATGTGATAAGCTTTAACACGAGGAGGGGGTTTCAAAACCGTTTCTCCGGGGATATAATCAGCAGATCAACGCAGCTGCCTTCCCCTTTCACCTTCCACTCATCCACCCTCCACACCCCCCCTCTCTCTCTCTCTCTCTCTCTCTGTCTCGCTCTCTTAACAGAGAAGCGAAATCGTCTTCGTCAGGAATACAAGCACACGTGCGATATTTACGTCACACCGAACAATGACGTCAGGATCCTGTAGTCTCGTTCTTGGCAGGCAGATATATTAGGCTATACTACAACCTGCAGGACTAGGCTAGGAGACCGAGGTCGTGGCGGTTGTTTAGGAAGGCATGTAGGACCTACTGCCGTTCCAGGTGCCGTATTTCATTCCACTCTGCTTGCTGTGGAAGATACCCGTTAGAAAAGACACGCTGTCGTTAGCACAGGCTGACTGGAGGCCGGAACAGCTCAGCTGGTACGGGCGCTGGAATCCTAGAGTTGCGGGTTCAGATCTCCGCGGGGCCGTTTTGGTATGGCGGAATTTTTCTCTCGGAGTTGACATTGGTTCTGACTCCACTTCCTAAAAAAACGTCCTTCGAATCAGACTGTAAACCGTGGTTCTGTGTGCGAACGCAAAAGCGTAACATCTTACATACACCCAAGATCCCATCACCAACTGTCGGAACAGCAGGTTTGACCGTTGGTATGGATGATACGTATGCACGTAGTATGCATCGAAAGAATGAATGAAAAATTGAATGAATGATAATCGACTGAATGGCACGGGAAACGACCAAATGTAGCGCCAGCAGTCAGCTCGTAAGTCCGCTGTAGGCCTACCTAGGGAGGCAGCCCACTGCGTAAACAAGAGCATGATATGGGAAGCGATTTGAGAATGGTCTTTCACCGAGGATAGGCACTATAAAAGTACTTAATCATAATAGTTGAAATGAACTGGAGAGAAGCTGAATTATAACATGGATGTTTTTAAACTTTACCTTTGTTTTTTTCTGTTTGTTTGTTTGTTTTTTTGTCTGTGTATCTTTATACATAAATGTAAATATCGTTGCGCCATGCGACTGGCCAAATTTTGTAAACATGCTTACGATTGGACAGAAAACTGTTGGAAGTAATGGCCGGCGCTTGTTTGCATGGCCAGTCACGCACTGTAACTCCCTTGTGAAGGAGACGAGCTGAAGTGCTTTAAAGGTTTGTTTTCTTTTGTTTTGTGTTGTGTGTGTTGTTTTGTTTGTTTATTTTCTGTACCCCCCCCACCCCCACCCCACCATATTCCCAAATCTACCTCTCCCTCTGTTCTCTCCAGCGCTTTGATTTTTCACATCAAAATTTATAGTTTTCTTATTATATCCGTTTGAGCTGCCTACATGATTGTACTACCTGGTGGAGCTGATACCTATAGTTTCTACAAAAAGAATTTCCACAGCTACAAACTGTGACCCCACCATCCCAGTCTTTTCCATCCTCCACCCCCCACGCACCTCCGGCCCAGTCTCCTCTCCATGTCTCCTGATCGGAGAACTATTTTTTTTTTCTTTCCCCCTTTTTTCGCGATGATCGATGAGGGTAATGACAATAACCCTAACCATCATATCAACGGCCTGTAGAATGACAGTAAACAGCAGACAGTTGCACGAATACTGTTCGAACTTTTAACACACTCTCGACTCTTTTTCCAAATTCTTTTCACAAGAAATTGAAATTTCGCTCACACTTGCCGACAGAGTGCTTGTGACCATTACGCTGCAAAAACTAGAATGGCTAGAATGTAACGCACTGGGTATTTCCTTCAAACTTCACACTTCTATTGTTGATACCCTGCTGAAACGTTTGACACGAGCGTTGGCGAAGAGAGACTGATTTATACCTGCTGGCAGACAAAGCCAGGATGGAGGACTGGGGGGAGGGGGGTGGGGAGATGGGAGGAGGGAGAAGGGGGCAACCCGACGGGCGCTGATATCATGTAGGTGCGGCCACCTGTATTCACTTGCAGCCTCTGCCGCTGATATCGTCTAGGTGCTGCTGGTCCCCCCGGTTTTCACACTGCAACAACCGCCTGACACGGTTCCTTGGCGATCAGCTGTGCTGTAAATCACCGGCAGGAAGGTGTGGGTCAGTTAGTTAGCTGCTGTACTGCTGGACACAGTCACCAACGCTAACGCCCGTCGGCGCAGCGCGGTTTGTCGCTGTCCGCGTTAGTGGCTGTAAATCAGATTAGTGTCCATCCCAGGTGGGCGTTAGGAGTGACCAGGGTGCAGGGAACGTCGGTCTGAGTTGATTAATGGGTTGCAGGCATCATCGTTGGGTTTCAGGCTTGGTCAAGTCACGGAGAGGGCCCTGTGGTCACTTGTTTAGAGCCAGAACCCGTGGACCTGTCGGCCGTGAGTTCGAATCAGTCGTGTGGTCGGATTTTTTTTATGGCTTGAAAACCCAACCCTCTCTTCCACCCAGCAGTAAATGGGTGTTGGGTACGTGATTTGGATCAGGGTAGGTTATGGCGGCGGAAGGAAGGGGACGAGCTCCGCCCTTCATCATGCCGTGTCCAAGACACGGTGAACCTCGAACAGTTCACGGCCGTAAGACCGTTAGTCTCTGGGGCTTTATCATTAATCACTAATTGATCAGTGAGGTAAGGGGGAGGAGGAGAGGGGGAGGGGCGGATGAGGGAAAAAAAAAAAGTCACGGAGAGTGGGCCGAATGAGGGAGATATTGTGGAGGGAGCCAGACCGGGGGGACCTGTCGGGGGTGAGTTGGCAATCAGGTCGGGGTGGGGGTGGATTTTATGGGGGGAAAAAAAACCCCAGGGGGCTCCTTCAAACCCAGCAGTAAATGGGTGGGGGGGGGGGGGATTGGATCAGGGTGAGGTATATGGCGGAACGGAAGGAAGGGGACGAGCTCCGGGGGGGAATCAGCCGTGTCCAAGGGGGGGGGGGGGGGAAACAGGGGGGAGGGGGGTAAGACCGTTAGTCTCTGGGGCTTTATCATTAATCACTAATTGCCTCACATTTCCAGGGGGGGGTCTTCAGTTTAACGGGTGGGGAACACAGATCAAATGTAGGCAGGGGTGTAGGGGGGAATCAGTGAGGTAAGGGGGGAGGAGGGGGGGAGGGGGGGGAGGGGGGGGATGATGGGGAAAAAGGGAAGTGGGGTGGAAGGGTGATGGACGAAGGGGGGGGGTGGGTGGGGGGGGGGGGGGGGGGAGGGGGGAGGCTGACTGAAAAGATTGGCGCGCGCACATGTGCTTGCTTGCTTGTCTTGTGCGTGAGTGAGTAAGTGAGTGGGTGAGTGAGATGAAGGAAGTGTTTGTGTTTGTTGTGTGGGAGAGAGAGAGAGGAGAGAGAGAGGAGAGAGAGAGGAGAGGAGAGAGAGAGAGAAAGAGGGAGGATGACAGACTCAGAAAGGCAGACACAGAGACTGACAGACACACAGAAAGACAGACAGACAGACATAGAGAAACAAACAGACAGACGGACAGATAGGAAAAACAGATGGAGAGCACTGACAAAAAGTCAACTAATCCTATAAAAAATAAAATTTAAAAAAAAGGGCGTTTGCGCCTTGTTTATGCTGACTGGCTAGTGACATATAAACAGATGACACTGACTTCAAGATAAAGCCCAAGCAGGAAAAACATACATTATTTCAGCTGCTGTTGCTAAAAAACCTTGTACACAAAGATGGCGTCTCTACTTTCATTTTCTCTATCCTGCTCCGCAGGCGTGGCAGAGTGCCCTCCTCTCCTCACGATTGACAGCTGTAATCTGATGCTTTTATGACGATTACCACTGTGTAACCTGATAGTCCTCGAGGTCTCTCAAAGAAGGCCGTTGGGTAACGCTTTAACACAGCGTTTATGTGAAATAGAGACCCCACGCACACACTTGGTGCCTTTGCACCCATGTATGCCCACACACACACCTCACACACCACACACAAACACACACACACCACGACACACACACGCACACACCACACACACACTACACACTCGTACACAACGCAACGCAGCCACACGTCACCACACTCACACTCACACACACACACACACACACACACACTACAGCCACGCACGCCACGCACCACACACACTACCACACTACAACACAAAACAACACAACAAACACTATCACACACACACAAACACACACAACACACGACATGACCAAAGAGGAGGGACATACGCGCACACACAAACAGAGGCACGCATACACGCACGCACAGACACCAATTATGCTCCGCACGCGCACACACACCACACACACACCACACACACACAAACCAACACCAAACACCCACACACCACACACTAACACACACTCAACCACACACACACACCAAACACACACCGTTCACTGACATCTTACCCCACTCACTTCCCCACCCTCATTCCACACTCGGCTTCTCCTTTTCAGTACTTGCACTTACCCCGAGTCGCGTACCTAACTGATAAGAATCCACCTATTCGGCGATATACTTCGGCCTAGCCCGACTGATGACACACGAAAGCTATTGAACTAACTGAGCTTTTCTTTCTTTGCTTGTGTACCACGGAATTTCTTTTGATCCCCCACTACGTTCCGATTTACCGAACAATTGCTTTATCGCTTTGTAGTGCAGTATCGATCGATTATATAGACCGGTTGGTGTACATTCCTAAGAGTCTGATACTAGAAGGACCGAGTGTATGGGCGTACGTGTTGTGTGTGGGGTCGCTAATGTGTGTGTGTCGCTGTGTGTGTGCTGGTCGGATGTGCTTGTGAGCCTGTATGTGCGTATGTGATGGTGTGTGTATGTGTGTTGTGTGTGATGTGTGTGTAGGCTGTGTGTGTCTGTGTGTTGTGTTGTGCGTGCTGCTGTTGTGTATGTGCGCGCATGTGCTGTGCGTGTGTGCATGCGTGTATGTGTGTGTTCGCCTTGTGCATTGGTGTCGCCTGTGTGGTGCGTTGGAGTGTTGTGAGCGTGCATGCGCTGCGTGCGTGCGTGCGTGATGTGTACATATGCGTGTGGTTTGTGTGCTGTGTGTGTGTGTGCTGTGTGGGTGGACTCCGTCTTGTGTGGTGTGTGTGCGTGGGCGTGTATGTGGGTTGTGTGTTGTGCGTGCTGTGGTCTTGTGTGTGTGTGCGAGTGAGAGAGACGCTTGTGTGTGTGCGAGTGTGTAGAGTGTGTGTGTGTGTATAGGTGGGTGTGAGTGTGTAGTGTGTACAACTGGTCGTGTATTGTGTTAAACCACTGCACGTGTGTGTGTGTCCCTCGTGAATAATTAAAGTGTGTGCATGAAGATGTTGAGTAGCCCCAGAGACGGAGAGTGCCAGCCAGAGAGTGACTGTCAAGTTCTGAGAGAGACGAGTGATGGGCGGAGAGCGTCTCTATGGCCGATGTAGTTAACCTTACGGGGAGTGTAGCCTCCCTACAGCACTTAGTGCCAAAACAATAAAGAAACAACTTTTCGCATATCCTCATAATTGGACTTACATCTGGCTACAAGACACAGAGAAAGACTCTGAATCGACAGAAAAACATAATGACAATACACTAACAGAAAAGCCCGCAAGAGGCAAGGAAAATCAGAAAAGCTAGTGAGAATGAATTGAAACATACGCTCGACGACAGGCAAGTAATACTTACATCCAGATGTTACTATTCATGCCACGCGCGCCCGCGCCTCGCTGTCAGATGTACCCCACCAACTCGTCACAGTCCTTGGAACACAGCATACCCACCACACGCGTATTAGCCAACACGCACGGATCGCACGCACGCACACACGCACGCAGCTCGCCTTCACGCAATTCCTGCACGCACGTCCGGGGCGTTTGGGGGCTTACCATCTCTTCCAGCAGCGCGCGCGTCTCTACTCACATGCACACTTACACGCACACAACAAAATAGACATAATACAGAGAGACTAAGTGCTCCTTTCACAGTCTGGCTGTTTCATAGTGTCAGACGCATTTCATGTCACAAAGTTGCGATTAAGAGATCTGTAAAGTACAGAGAAAGAACGGGAAGAGTCTTGACAGTATAAAAATAACAAACATACTTTACGGGATCTCACACAGAAAAACAGGGACACAGCGAACTCAGCGAAAAATGCAGAACGGGAGTAGTGCGAGCATGAAAACATAAAAAGAGAGAAGCAGTAGATACTGAGATTCTAGAGCTTACATTTCCGATTATCATCATGACGCGCGCGCGGCGCGCCGCGGCGTTCGCGCGTACACAACACCACAGCAGTACCAGAACACGACACACTGACACACAGGTTGCTGGTCCGCCACGGGGACACCACACACGAGACGCCGTGGCAGGCGGTCCCATCCTACAGCATCCGATACACGCAGCGCACTGCACTGCTTGGCGACGCAGAGCACAGACTACTCCACACACAACAATCATTACACGATCACACACGCGCGCGGCGCGGACACCACATGCAAAGACATCACCACCACTGTAGCCAAAATAGAGTACAGAGAGACAAAACAGACTGAAGAGACACTAGAGGAGAAGCAGTAGAGTCAGACAGATAGACACCGTGAGAATGACGCGCGCTAATTCTCAGTCAGAGACAGAGAGAGAGATGAGAGAGAGAGAGAAACCGGCAAGACGAAAGACAGACAGGAGCAGAGGGAGGCAGAGAGAGGAAGACTGAGACAGAGACAGACAGAAAGAGACAGAAGTACTTATAGACGGAGCGAACAGAGGGAAACAGGACAGATTACAAGATCAGAGAGAGACGAGCTGACCCGAGTACAACCAGAGAAGAGAGAGAGCGAGAAGACAGACTAGAGAGAGAGAGAGACAGAGACAGATCCGGGACAGCCAGACAGCAGGGGAGGGAGGGACGGACTGAGCAGAGACAGACTGAAGACGAAAGAGACAGAAAGACTTAATTACTGACGGCGGAGGACACCGAGACAGTAGACCCTAGAGACATAGACGGAGAGAGACTGACCGAACTACAGACAGAGAGAGAGAGAGGAGAGAGACAAGAGACGAGGACAGACTGAGAGACAGAGACGAGACAGACAGACAGACAGATACAGACGGGGAGACAGCTGGAGCGGGACAGAGACCGAGACAGCCTGACAGCTCGGAGAATGAGACAGGAAGCTTATAGACGAGAGAGAGAAGAGAGAACAGGAGGCAGAGCCAACGAGACAGGAGGGACAGACACGACTAAAACAGAGAGAGAGAGAGAGAGAGAGCTCGTAACAGAGGGGATCTACAGACAGAGACAGGGAGGATCTGAATAGACCAAAACAGAGACAGACGGATAGAAAGAAGATGACCAAAAGACTTTCGGACGGAGAGGACACAGAGAGAACAGGGACAGAGACAGCGGACAGAGAGAGACGGACAGAACTACAACCAGAGAGAGAGTGGAGAGAGAGAGAAGAGCGGGGGTGGGGACAGCACAGACAGGGAGACAGCAGAGACAGTCAGACAGGACAGACAGACCTGAACAGACAGAAAGACCTGCTAGAAAGACACCAGTGGGGCATGCAGAGAGAGAGAGATCGAGAGTATTGCACAAAAAAGCAATCTATAAATCAATCAATGAAGAAATATATGAGCAAATATATGTACCCTAAACCGAAGTAATAAATGCGATTCGTAGCCTGAACAAAGAAGTGATTAAGTAGTTGCTGACAGCCTTAGTCAGCACAATGCCTGGCATGTGATTCCTACAGTCTGGTATGCCGATTCTCGGGGAGCGGACCACTGGCATCTGGACCGGCATTACCCTTTTGTACGCACACTGATAGAGTAAGACACAAATAGAGTCGAACAGATAGTCACCTTAAGAGAGACAGAGAGAGATGCATAGAGAGAGAGATGCAGAGAGAGAGAGAGCGAGCGAGCGAGCGAGAGAGAGAGAGAGAGAGACAGACAGACAGACAGAGAGAGAGAGAGACAGAGAGAGAACCAGAGACAGAGAGAGACAAACAGACAGAGAGGCAGAGAGAAAGAGAGACGGAGGAGAGACGGGGATAGGGACAGCCACAGAGAGAGAGAGAGAGAGAGAGAGAGAGAGAGAGAGAGAGAGAGAGAGAGAGAGAGAGAGAGAGAGAGAGAGAGAGACAGACAGACAGACAGACAGACAGACAGACAGACAGAGAGACAGACAGACAGACAGACAGACAGACAGAGAGAGAGAGAGAGAGAGAGAGAGAGAGAGAGAGAGAGAGAGAGAGATCAGAAGAGAGAAACGGGATTATACAACAACAATTCATAAATGAATAAGTATATGTGGAAACACTAAAACAAAAAGTAAATAAAGGGATTCGTACCTAAAGAAAGAAGTAATTAAGTAAAATCTGAGGGAGCCAGTCAGCACAATGCCAGGCACTTGACCTTCCAGTCTGGTATGCCGATCCCTCGGAGCATGCCACTCTCTCCTTAGTAGACACAGTGCGCCACCCCAACAACATTTATTGGTTTTGGCTTGATTTGCATATATGCCACACAAATGTCGCTAATGTATGACCATCTGTAAAGCAGAGAGAGAAAGAAGAGAAAAGCGGGCAGAAAAAAGGACAGACCGAAAGAAAGAAAGATAACCAGAAAGAAGTAAGATAGAAAAAGAAAAAAGAAAAAAAAGAAAAATAAAAAAAATACATACATACAGGAATACATACATACATACATACATACATACATACATACATACATACATACGTGGAGACAGATAGACAGGGCAGATTGCAACTTCTTGTTCTCCTTTATTGACAGGGCAAAGTTCAACCTCACGATCGCCGTTAGTGAGAGGCCACGATTTAACGATCATTCTTATCTGCACTGTTGACAAGGCGCAGCTCAATTATATGATCACCATTACTAGCAGGGCTCAGTTCACCCGTATAAAATTGCTTGTTAACATGGTATAGTTCAATTGCATGACGTCTGTTGTTTAAATTCAGAAGACACCATGATATTTTCTCAATCTGCTCTTTCTGAATATATCTTCTGGAACCCCCTCTCTCTCTCTCTCTCTCTGGTCAAAAAATACATTTAGTGAACAATTTTCCTTCCATAGCAAATTTAAATCTTCCCATTCTCATCGCCATATCTCTTCTTCTTCTGTTAGTTCCGTAGGTGTGTCGTTGGGACACCACATTGAACAGTTCGTTGGGTTCCAACAGTTCTCTTGATCGTGTGCCAAGGCTTTGGTGTTTGGAAATGTTTTCCCTGTCCATTCTCCAATGTTGTCAGTCGATCGTTTTTAACTGCCATCCTCTCTCCGTCTTCCCTTTTCAACAGTTTTCCGGAAGACTCTTTTTACGAGGCTACTAGATCTTGCTACATGCCCATACCATCATAATTTCCTTCTCTCAACTGATGACAGGATGACGCACTTGTTCTTTAATGATACGATCAATATGTGGGATATTTAGTATCCTGCTGTAAAATCTCATTCTCGTGGCGTGGATTCTTCTTTCCAGGTCTGCTGTGAGGGAGGCCGAGGATGTCCCGCTGGCATACATGACAATAAAACAGACTGTGTGCGCAGGAGTCCGATCTTGCGTTATATGGAGGTATTGTTGTCTTTCCGTGCAGATTTCAGTCTGGACAGTATTGATTTTGGTCTTTGATGTCTTTGAGATGATTTCTAATTCGGGATCCGAGGTAGTGCTATGGCTGGCCATCAGCTTGGTCTTCTTGGTGCTGATTTCGGTGATGGTTCATCCAGTCTTTAAACAAGCTTGGCGAATTCAGTCTTTTTCACTGCCTGCCATGCCGTCGACGTCTTCTGCAGATCGATGTGCTGATTGTACAGAAGTGATCTTCAAGTGGATCAGTCATGATGCGTTCCGGGAATGAATATGTTGAAAAATTTTGGAGATTGAAGGCATGCCTGACCAACTCCAACTGAACTATTGAGCCGCTTTCAAACACCGCCCTGCATAGGCACTGCACTGGTCGCTCTGGCGTACAGTTGCTTTATGGCGTTAATTAGCTTTTGCCCGACGTTCAGTTTCTTCATCGTGGTCCACGTCTGTCGCAAGACTCTTTTGAATGCCTTCTTGAAATCTATGAATACGTGACAGAACTTCATCTGGTGTTGGCGGTGTTTTTTGCAAAGGCTACGCGGGTTAAAGATCTGTGCATTTCTGCCTTTGCGGATTCTAGCCTACCTTCAGCAACGACAGTGTCTGCTTGCGGTTGTAATTCATTCGAAAGAATTTTGAGCATTACTTTGCTGGTAAGACTGATCAAGCGGTTAGCGCGATAGTTCTAGCCGTCTAGGAGATTTCCTTTCTCGGGAAGGGTGACGAGTAGTATTTGAGTTCATGGCGTGGGCCGGTCCTTAGTGGGCCAGACTTTGTCGAAGATGCCATACCTAAACCAGCTCAAACATTTTTGAGGTACAACATTCTGAATTCATGAAGTTATGAGTTTCGCCTTTCAAAGATATATCTTCCTCGGGAAAACGTTTCACACAAAATACTTCAGAAACGACATGTAAGGAGTGGTATTTAAATTGGTGGATACCAGCTTTAGTTAATAATCGCAAGGAAATCTACAGAATCTCGGCAAATTACGTATCCCAATGTGTGTTTTAATATCCTTAAATAAAAGAGACAGAGACGAAAAAAAAACAAAATTTGATTTCTAATCCCGCCTCTTTCTATTTAAAATCCACTTCACATTCAAGACAAACAAGACGTATATTGTTTTTAAAGGTTAGAGGTCAAAGGTTAG
>JADBJO010001198.1:247500-250000 GCA_016801955.1 Conus betulinus
AAAGTTTGTAAACGAATTTCTTTGTTATTCAAACACATTTTCCTTACGTTATCTACAAATGAAATTGTTTTCGAACGGCTTGGTCTGTACATAGAAGTAGTTTTTCTTGTGTTACTGTATATGGGCCATATTGAAAGGATTGAGAATTCTCCTCCCTCTCTTCCATCTTGCACCCTACCCTCTCTCTCTCTCCCCCATCTTTCTCTCTTTCTCTCTTTTTCTTTTCCGTCCTGCCTCTCTCTCTCTCTCTCTCTCTCTCTCTCTCTCTCTCTCTCTCTCTCTCTCTCTCTCTTATGTGTACATGCGTAGTGGGCAGTGAGACAAAATCAGAGAGAAAGAAAGAGAGAATGAGAGAGAGAGAGAGAGAGAGAGAGAGAGAGAGAGAGAGAGAGAGAGAGAGTAGTGCAACAGAGTAAAGGAGGGTGAAAATTGAGAGCGGAACGACGTTGAAAGAAAGAAAGAAAAAAAAAGAAAAAAATTAAGAGAGAGAGAGAGAGAAATAAAAAAGGAAAGAAGAGAGAAAGAAAAAAAAAGGAAGAAAGAAAAGAAAAGGAAAGAAAAAAAAAAAAAGAATATCCCGTCACGCTGAATTGCAACCCACAGGTTAATGACTCAAGATAAGCAGAACGACAGACGGTTGTTGATGGAGCAGTCCGTCGGTCAGTCAGTCCCTCTGTCAATCAATGTATCAATCAATCCGTCGGTCAATGCCCGCCACGCATCTGCCCCTACCGCCGCCACCACCTTGGCTGACTGATAACATCGTCACGCCTGGCTGACCGTCTGTGGAACCATGAAGTGACCATTAACTGATCACTCACTCCCCCCCCCCCCCCACCTTCCTCATCCCCATTCGTCCACACATGTTCCCTTACAAGGAGGTGCTTAGGTACCCCCCAACCTCTCTCTCTCTCTCTCTCTGCCATTCTGTCTGTCGTCTGCCTTGTCTCTGTCTCTGCGTCTGTCTCTGTCTCTCTCTCATAAAGGTTTTCTGAATTCTCTCTCTCTCTCTTTCTCCCTCTCTGTCTCTCTCTCTGTCTCTGTCTCTCTCTCTGTCTCTCTCTCTGTCTCTCTCTCTCTCTCTCTCTCTTTTTCTATGTGTGTGTGTGTGTGTGTGTGTGTGTGTGTGTGTGTGTGTGTGTGTGTTTTCCCCAAGATCGTTCGGGTTATTGTCTTAACTTATTTAATACCCAATAGTAGAATCTCTCTCTCTCTCTCTCTCTCTCTCTCTCTCTCTCTCTCCAATGATCTTTCGAGTTATTGTCACAAGTTAGTCTATTTAACACTTAATGTCAGACCCCCTCTCACTCCCTCCCTCCTTGCCTCTGTCCGTCTGTCTCTGTCTTTAACTGTCTGTGTCTGTCTCTGTCTTTATCTGTCTGTCTGTCTCTCTCTGTCTGTCTCTCTCTCTCTGTCTCTCTCTCTCTCTCTCTCTCTCTCTCTCTCTCTCTCTCTCTCTCTCTCTCCATGCTTCTGAACTGAAATCAAATTTAATAGTACTTATATTAACTGGAGCAGATCCGACAATTGTTATGTTCGGTAGTTAATTATTCGCGAGGACAGAACATCTTCCAAAGCGTTGACAGTGACTGAGTTACCTCTCCTGTTTAAGTCTCTGCCACCAATATGAGAGAGCGATTGCCGAAATAGATTCGGGAAGAACAACGTGTTCCTACATTTTCCTACGATTTCTCAAGCTACTACTGTTCGGAAGCTCGCCTGCTTGGAGCATAAAGATCCTAGTTTTGTTGACGCACAGGCTGAATGCACTTTGTAATTTGAGAGAGAGAGGGAGATTCATGTTTATCACGCAATGGTTGCTGTTTGGGGCTGCGCCTTCCGCCATGTTGTATCGAATAGTCCTAGGTCTCTGAATCACTATTTCTTCATTTGTTTCAGCGGAAGGAACTCATGATACATTTTCTACCGGAAGTCAGGTTTGCAAAAGTGAACGATATTAGTGCTATTTGAACGATATCTGTGGCAGTTAAGAAAAATGAGTGCAGTACTGTGTGAACAATTTACATCGTCTTAAATAAGGAGAAGCAAGTGTTTGAACCATATCATATCGTTGGAAAAAAAAAAAAAAAAAGTCTGAACAAAATGTATCGTTAAAAAAATGAAGGAAAAATGAAGAAGAAGGAAGCATTAAAAGAAAAAAAAAAGGTACAAACATGCTGTGCTGTCTGAACAATATTTGTAGTAACATTTAACGTTGTTTGCATGATGAACAAGTAAGACATGTGGAAAAGTTATACCTGAAGTAGATTAACAAAGGGGAAAGTAGCACAGTCTAAACGATGCAAAAACTAAAAAGGTAATTTTGTCTGAACAACAACGGAGAAAAGTGACTTTTAAAAAAAAAAAAAAAAAAAGGAAAAAGGAAAAGTGTCTGAAAAATGTGTGAATTAAAAAGTGAAGAAAAGTATTGTTGTCTGAACGGAATAATGTTGAAAAAGAAAAGAAGAAAAAAGTAGAATCGTTTGAACGAGGTTCTGTG
>JADBJO010001198.1:252500-255000 GCA_016801955.1 Conus betulinus
GTGGCAATTGTAGTAGCAGCAGCAGCAGCAGCATAGCGGCAGCAGTCCCCTCTCAGTAGTAGTAGCAGCAGCAACAATTATTGTTAGTCGTCATTGTAGTTGTACCAACAGCAGCAACACCAGTGGTGATAGCAGCAGCAGCAGCAGCAGTAGTAGTAGTAGTAGTAATAGGCCTAGTAGTAGTAGCAGTAGAAGTAGCAGTAACAGCAGCAGCACCAGCATTAACAGCGGCAGCAACAGCAGTAGTAGTAAAAGTAGCAATCATTGTTGTTGATAGAATTCGTTTCAGTTATAGAACAACCGCAACAGCAGCAGACAACAGCTGCAGTAGTGAAAGCAGTCATCATTGCGTTGATAGAACTCAATCAGTATTCTTTATACCTCAGACGGCGATGGGCCATATAATGGCTGTTCGTTGACAGAATAAAAAAAATACTAGTAAGTATTTTGCTGCTGTTGACGAGCTTGTACTTAGTGGAGCAAAAACGGAACAAACAAGTGAGAGAGAGAGAGAGAGAGAGAGAGAGAGAGAGAGAGAGAGAGAGAGAGAGAGAGAGAGAGTCAGAGAAGAAAGAAAGAAAGAAAGAGAGACAGACAGACAGACAAAAAGAAAAACAACAGTACTGAACAGACAGACAAACAATGGTAATGTTAATACAAAAGGACCAAACCAACAAGCAAAAGCTGTCACACAAGACAGCATGACAGTCGGAGCGAAATCGCTCCCTTCTCTTTTCGGGGGAGACCAAAACTCGCTCCGTCTTTGTCCATCTAGTCGTAATCGTTTCCTTCTCCAAACTCTCGTCGCCCGTTCTCTGATTCCACCTGAACAGCTCGCGAAACGAGCATCGATTGACCGATAAAAAAGAACCAGACGGGTTGATACTGGCCAAACTAAACAGCCCAACGACAGGTAGGAAGAGACGAGGGCATAGCGGGAGGAGGATGAACCCACAGACATGGCAAAAAACAACTCTGCGGGGGTGGACAAGGGGCTGGGCAGAGGCATTGACCGGAGGTCAACTGACACCCGCTGGTCACACACACACACACACACACACACACACACACACACACACACACACAGAGAGAGAGAGAGAGAGGAGAGAGGAGAGAGAGAGAGAGAAAGGAGACCCACAGACAACAAAAACAGTAATGTTTGGCGGACGTAGGACGGACATTACCTGACCAAGACTATGACCACGGAAGGCATTAGGACGTCGTCCTCCTCCTCCTCCTCCACCCCCTCCTCACCTCCATCCTCCTTCCCCCTCAACTCCCTGCCCCCTCCTCCCGGCCCCCTTCCTCGCTGTCTGACACTGACGACGGCGTGAATTCCCGCTGCCAGAGTCCTCCAAACTAAGCCTCGCTTCCTATTTTAAAAGGGGTGTGTGTGTGTGTGGGGGGGGGGGGGGGGGGGGGGGGGGGGGGGGTAGGAGGTGTGATTATCTCTCAATCTCTGCCCAGGAGAGGGCCACCGACCGCCACCCACCACCCCCAAACTTTAGGGGGAGGTCCTGATTCCAGGGTGTCAGGGAGAGACGGGATGGCGAGAAGGGAGGTGGGGGTGGGGGTGGGGGGGGGGGGGGCGAGATCTGCGGGTGGGTACTTGCTCTCGGTTGAGGGCAAAACATGGCATCATAACTGTTGCTGGCTGATGCGAAACTAACGATGTGGGGGATGATGGGAAGGAGGGAAGAGCGGGGGATGGGGAGAGGAGGGACAGGGAGGGGGGGGGGGGGGACTGGTGGCAGTGTTTGTACACCCAGGCCAGCCCACACCTGCAGGCAGATAGGAGCTATTGTCCTCCACTCCCGTCGCCCGCTGCTGATGCTGCTGCTACCCCAGAAGCTGATTGCATGCTTACCTCCCCCGCCTCCCCACCCCACCCTACCTCCATTTCCCACTCTCTTCTCGTCTCCCCCTCCCCGTCCAGCTGCCTCTTTCTGATGAGGTCCCATCACCAGAACGAATCAAGCATCAGCGTGGATCTTCGGAGCTCCGTCTGCTCCCCCGCCCCCCCCCCCCCCCCCTTCCCCTCCCTCCCCTCCCTCCTCTCCAGGATCGGCAGAAAATCGGTCTTCACGCATCTGGGGGTGGATCCCCTCCGCTGGTCCTGCGATCCACTGAAAGAGAGGCTGTGACGACACACCGGGAGGAAGGGGGAGGGGGTTGGGGGAAGGGGGGGGGGGACAAGTCCAGATAACGTTGATTAGGTCGCGTCCGGCAGAGAGAGAGGCCCTCCTCCTACCCCTCCCGCCCCCACCCCCCACCTCCATCCCACGGGGAGGCACGGGCCAGTGGACAAATTAACAATGGGGTCAGAGGGATGGTGAGTGTAATGAATGCAAGGCCTGACAGGTTGTTTGGGGGGGCCCCCAGTTCGTCTCGTTGTAATAGGATCACCTCCAAGCTAAAGTGTTAGGCTGGGTTGAATGTCCGTCGGATTTGTGAACAGATTTCTCTTCACTCACCATCCGCTTGCCCTGACTGTCTAAAA
>JADBJO010001198.1:260000-262500 GCA_016801955.1 Conus betulinus
ACAGACAGACAGACAGAAAATGACAGACTGACTGACAGACAGGCTTAAAGTCAAAAGAAAAGTACGCAAGAACAGACACACGTGCACGACCTCAGCTGCTGTAACGGCGTTCTCGTCATTCACAAACGAGCGTGTCTTCATAACCCTACATTGCTTAGGAACGAACTTCTGTCCTCTTCACGACTGTCTTCCAACTGCCATGGAAGTGTCTCTCGCTTCCATTTACAGCTCCATTTCAGAACGTCATCATCAACGCAAACACCCACATCCTCCACTCAAGAGTATCGATAACACCCCTCCGGTTCCTTACCCTCCAAACACGATACCCGTTTCCACAAGGTGGGTGATACTACTGCTGCCAGAGCCCCCCCTCTATCCACTCTGCCCCGCAGATAGAACACAAACATGGGTGATAAGAGCATCTGGGGACCAACGCTGCGGCTGGACGATCGGTTTGACCGCCAAACAAGCCCATCATCAATAGCTCCCCGATAGAAACAGCATCTCTGAGATCGGCAAACTCACTGACGAGATCCACCCGAATCCCATGCCACCACCTCCCCCCCCCCCCCACCATTCTCTCTCTCTCTCTCTCTCTCTCTCTCTCTCCCCTCAAGGGAAACAGTCGCCTATTTCGGGGGAGGGGGGGGGGGGGGGGGGGGGGAGGGGGCGGAGGGTGGTGTTGGTGTGGGAGGTGGGGGGTGAGGCGGGGGATGAGAGGATTGTCTTGTATCTTGGTGACAGGTTTGTGTAGAAGAACGGCGTGAACAGTCGCCGTCAAGTGATGTTTGTTTCATCCACCACCCTTCCCTCCCCCTTTTCCCGTCCTCCTCCCTTCATCAGTGACTAAAGTCTTCCTCTTTGTACTACAGGCTGCTGTTTATCAGTGATGATGATGATGATACGGGCTCTCACTAGACAGAGGCTTACACTGTCGGCGCGATTCCGTTAATACTGCTATGAGAGGAGTTTGTCGTGAGAGCTTAGGATCAGTGAAGGCTGCGTTTTTGCGGGTCTGGGGAAAGGTATGCAGGGCTGGGACTAGCCTCCCGTATTACGACCCACGCAATCTTCCCTGTGATACGCCACACTTTGTCTGATGGGGAGACTGATCCACTCGTCAGATATTCGTTTATTCGGTTGTCAGCTATTCTTCACGTTCCAACAGCGACATGTCGATCACTTTTACAGAGAGTAATATCTACAGCTGACGGCTCGTTCACAGTCTGTGGCATCCTCCCGAACGGAATCACTCCGGAACCCATCTACCTCAAACGACCGAACTGCCAACGCATTTTTGCTTCCTAGGCTACCCTAGTTACAAGGGCGACGTTCAGATGAAAAAAAAACTGGCTTAACTCGTGGGTCAACCTTAAAAAAGACAGGAATCGGAGAGTTCTCCAAATCAACGAAAAACGTGTCCAAACCCCGTCGACAACTGTTTCTTCTCTGTTTTCTTCTTTGTCTGTCTGTCTGTCTGTCTGTCTGTCTGTCTCTCTCTCTCTCTCTCTCTCTCTCTCACACACACACACACACAAAGGCATTATCTCTCTCTCTCTCTCTCTCTCTCTCTCTCTCTCACACACACACACACACACACACACACACACAGGCATTCTCTCTCTCCCTTTCTCTTTCTCCCACCCTCCCTCACACGAACACACAAACACACACACACACACACACACACACACACACACACACACACACACACACACACACACACACACACACACACACACACACACACACACACACACACACACACACACACACACACACACACACACACACTGCAGACCAAATACTCATCCTAAAATGTGTCTTCTTCCCACATGTTCTGATAAAGTGTGCAACTAGAGATGGCCTAAGAATCCAGCGTTGAGGAGGTTATATTTGTCTCTTACCTACACGTAATTTTAGTTACCGACCCCGCCAGTCTAGACACCTATGAAATGGAATTGATTACTGACCAGCTACGAAAGAGGAGTAACCCAATTATAGTCCACTCAGTGGTCAGATGTTTATCAAACACATGCAGATAGATACACCTCCCTCATCCATTCAGACAAGTACAGTGTCCATAACATATTTATGCCTGTAATATTTAGATTGTTATTGTGGTAACACACTGGTGTTCACCATAACGTACTCAGCTATGAATATTAAGGACAATGTTTCGGTAACAATCTGCTGCAATCCATATTGTATTCATTCCATAAGTGTGGACCAGGAACTTGATTCTTTTTAAGGGTAATAAATAAACTCTCTCTCTCTCTCTCTCTCTCTCTCTCTCTCTCTCTCTCTCTCTCTCTCTCTCTCTCTCTCTGAATGCGTGCGTGCGTGCGTCTGAGTGTGTCCGAGCGTGCGTGCGTGCTCGTGTGTGTGTGTACATGCATGTGTGTATCCATATATATCTGTCTAAATATCTATTTATCTATTTACTATTTATATATCTATATCTAATCTTTCTATCTATCCATCTATCTATAATATGTAA
>JADBJO010001198.1:267500-277500 GCA_016801955.1 Conus betulinus
TTTTTTCCTTTCGTAAACTTTTTCGACACTAGATCATGATAACAAACCAGGCTTTTTCGCGTCAGTTCTGTAAAAGACACGCCATAGGAATCACGCTTATAACCAGCCACGTTAAGAACGTTCGACTGACCATCCACCAGAAAGGAAAGAATGAAACATAAAAGAAATACAAGGTCGAGCGTCGGCCTCTCGCAAGTTCACTCACTCTGAACACAATTTCCCTGAACTCTCTTCGGCTCTAAACCTTCCACTCCAGACCCTAGGACCGAACTTTAAACACTCCTTGGAGACCTTCGTTTCCTCCACAGCCTCAAACGTGCACAGTCTCTGCCCTAACCCGCCACAGGTCTGCACGTGAAAAACACACACACACGCACCGTCTGTCCATCACACAGACTGCTGGACGGGGTGACGGGCGGACGCTTTACGATCGCCGGTGACACTGCACACCTTCGCCAGATCCCGAGAACCAGACTCCATGCTCTACCACCAAAAAACCCTGAAGCCACGAAGGACTAATGAGGCTTTATGGTCCTTATGGCGCCTCCTCCCCCCTCCCCCTTCCCATCCCACCCCTCAACTCCGTTCTCATCAGCCCATCCCAATGCCCTCTCCACACCTCCCTTCCTGCACCTTCCGTCCACCAACCTCTTCTTCTTGCTGGCGTCTGGCATTTTGGAAAAGTGCGTTATCAGTCACCATCTTCATCTTCCCTGGTCAATCTGGACACCGTCTGTGGACATGCAGCCCCACGCGCACCAGTGGGGGAGAGAGGGTAAGTGGGGATGGGGAGGGGGGGGGGGGGGAAAGACAGGGGTGGTCGAAGATGAGGGAGAGATTTGGGGGGGGGGGGGGGGGGGGGGGGGGGGGGGGGCTGAGAAGTGGTTCCATCAAAGATGGATTGATAAATCGTCCTCAGTTTTGAGAGTGTGGTGGGACAAGTATGGAGAGGGTGGTTGGTTTGCAAGTGCGCACGTGCGGCTGGGATGGGGGGGAGAAAAGACTATCAAGGCCCTTAAGATTGTCTGTAAACATGTTCTGGCGAACAAGAGAATGGCCAGCACCACGGACCCAGTCCTTGTTCACCACACCACACTTTCCAAGAAAGATAACCTTCAGAATTAGCGCATGATAGCCCTAACAGCCACTCCACGTTGTGCTGAAAATTCCATACAACAGATTCAAAACATAAGCTGAAGAAAAATTCTTGCTGAAGGGCAAACAGGTTTCCGAGCTGGAACAAACTCTATCAACAAAATCTTCAACCTCTGAATCCTTCATGAGAAAAACACCGACACCGCCAGCAAGATCTCTACCATGTGTTTTTCACTGACTTTGGGGAAGTATCTGACAGAGTCTGAAATACAACCTTATGGGGGGAGGAACCCTGGGTGAGTGCAACATCGGTAGGAACGGTCAGGGTCAGGCAGAAACTTCATGAACGAGCTACCAGCGCAGTTACCTACAATGCAGCCTTGGCGAATGATTTCGCACCACTGTTGGCGTCGGACAGGGCAGTCTGCCCTCCCCTTACTCTCTGCAGCATCTTTCAGGAAAGACTCGCGCACTGAAAGCCATACTGGATCAGTGTGCATTGTAGGCAACCATCACCAACCTGCGCTTTGCCGATGACGTCGAGGGCCTGGCTGACCAAGAAGAACTTGTTGTCTAAGGGGTTAAACGCCCTGACCAAACAGCCACTGCGCATGGCATGGAAATCAGTGCAAAAAAATTAAGCAGATAAATAAATCGATGGGTAGATAGATAAATGAATTTAAAAAAAACACAAACTAATGTGAGTGCGCGCGCGCGCGAACTACACACACACACACACACACACACACACACACACACACGGACACACCGAGAGAGAGACCGAGAGAGAGAGAGAGAGAGAGAGAGAGAGAGAGACAGAGACAGAGACAGAGACAGACAGACAGAGACACACACACATACGTACGGAGAGAGAGACAGAGAGAGAGACAGAAAAAGACACAGAGAGAGACAGAGAGCAGACACAAAGAAGGAGAGAGACAGACAGACAGAGCAGAGACAGAGAAAAAAGGGACAGACATACAGACAGACAGACAGAGAGACAGAAAGTCAGAGAGAGAGAGACAGACAGACAGACAGGCATAGAAAGAGACTGAAAGGCAGAGAGAGAAACAGAGAGAGATGTGTATGTACGGAGGCCAGGCGGCCCGACACAGAGAAGCAAGGTAATTGCCGGCGAGGACTCGTGACGGGCGCCAGACAGCCTCTTGTCTGAGACAATCCCTCGGCCGAGTACCTTTCCCGTCTGTGACCCTCGCCAGACAACAATCACCGCCCCAGCTCAGCCAATCAACACGCCTGAAGCCGCCTCCCTTCAGCCAGTTTTCGCCGGTGCGTCAGATGGTCGGTCCTTAGGACTTGTCTCTTTGTGGGTCATCTTTTACACGTGTGGTTGAATGAGAAAAGTATCTTGTCAACAACTACATGCCTGTGTGTGCGTGTGTGTGCGCCAGACAAACAAACTGCTGTTTCATTTTCAGTTCTGAAGCTGCTGTTGCTGTAGACACACTTCGATTACGTGGTGGTCGTGTGTGCCTGGTTGTATTTAACAGAGTGGTGTGTGTGTGTGTGTGTGTGTGTGTGTGTGTGTGTGTGTTGTGTGTGACTGATCAAACCTTTTGTCCAGCTCAGCAGACAGGGACCCTCAACTGGTCCTAAAGAACCTCTGGCTCACAGAACGTGAATCTCATCATTCACTCGCGACAACTGGGCGATAGTTGATGGTCAGTGTGTATAAAGCCCCGTGACCCTTGTGATACCACTTTGTTTTGTGCGGTCTGACTTGGACCAAAGTTGTTCAGTGATAAAGCGTCTTGTTCAACTGAACAAATCGGCTGTATTTCGGGCAGTGCGTAATCGGACAATTCACATTTGGTTATGAACCATTCAGGCAATACAAGTATTCGCTTAGCTCGAAGATCTGTGTTTGGACTGAAAAAAACAAACAAGCATCAAGCAAAAAACAAACCCCAACTGTAATATTGAACTATGATGGCCAGTTTTACGTGGTTTATCCGAACATCGTCAGGTATATGCAGTCTGTGATATGCAAGTCAAACATGATCTGATAAGTTGTTGAATGACTCTTTGTCAAATGCTGATAAATCATATAAAGCATATGCACCCGTACAAGATACAGACTAAAAAAAAAAAAAAAAAGAAAATCTGTTAATAAATGTGTATACCAGAAAAAAGCACCTCTCTCTCTCTCTCTCTCTCTCTCTCTCTCTCTCTCTCTCTCTCTCTCTCTCTCTAGGTGAAGACTTTCCACAGGAAACTTTCTTTCAGTGTGTACAGAAATAAGCACGGCACAACGGGGTGGCTTTATGCACACGATTCAGTTGTGTCACTATTCTTGGAGGGCTTGCGGCAGGTTCTCCAGGTGTGTCCGAAGTGCCGAGTCAACTGGGTGACAATTGTGCATTTTTTTCTGTTAAACTCTTACTGTGTCACAACACTGAACAATAGCTCTGTTCCTGGCCGACGCAAACTTGATAGGAAACGGAGTGAGAAGGAGAGGGAGGGGGAAATCAGAAGAGTGGGAGGGGGATGGGGGTGGGGTGGGGGAGGGGGAGAGGAATGTGTTCGCATGACGATCCGAAACATGTGAAGAAATCTTCACGTCGGGTTTAGCATGTAACGAAACTTGAATAAGCCTGTGAAATAATCGAAGTCGCTTTGTTCAGTTGGTTCTGTATTTCCGTGAGGGATGGCTTTTCGTGTTCCATGTTACATATTCATTTATCCACTTTATTGGTTGATTGATTGAGTTATTACTTATTATTTTTCATTCATTATTTGTCTATTCATTTGAAAATAATTAATTATGGAGTCAAACATAAAGGCAAACATTGCTTTTTTTTTCATTACATTGATATCTTTAGAAGCCAAAGATAAAAAAAACGGGGAAGAGGGAGGGGTGGAGTGGTGGAACAGGGGCAAAGAGAGAGAGAGAGAGAGAGAGAGAGGGAGAGAGAGAGAGAGAGAGAGAGACGAAACCAACAAACAGACGGTTAAAACAAGCACACGGACAGAGAAATACAATGTTTTTTTTTTTTTTTTTTCCATTTTTTAAAATTCGTGCGCGCGGGCGCGTGTGTGTGTATGCGTGTGCCAGACATTGGTGCTCTCTCTCTCTCTCTCTCTCTCTCTCTCTCTCTCTCTCTCTCTCTCTCTCTCTCTGATCTTGACGACTTCTTAGAAGCAGTGCACAACAAACGCGCTTTTTTTTTTTTTTATCCCCTTCCATATCTTTTTTCTCTGTGTTTTTCTTTCTTTTCTTTTCGTCCCTCCCCCCCCTCCCCCCCTCCCCTCCCATTCAACCTGTCAGACAAAGATCAAACCGTGAAATCGATCTCCAAAGGGAACGGGAACACTACACATTGAGACTCTGGTTTCGGGCAGAAAACTCGATAAGAATGTATGTATGTATGTATGTATGTATGTATGTATGTATGTATGTATGTATGTGTATGTGTGTATGTATATATATGCGTATGTATGTATACGCGTATGCATGTACATGCGTATGTATGTATACGCGTATGTATGTATGTATGTATTGTATGTATGTATGTATATGTGTGTATGTATGCATTGATGTATGTATATATGTATGTATGTATGTATGTATGTATCTATGTGTATGCATGAGAGTATGTATGATGAGAGTATGCAGATGTATGAGAGAGAGAGAGAGAGAGAGAGAGAGAGAGAGAGATGCATAGATACATAGACAAACAGAAAGATGTGTGTGTGTGTGTGTGTGTGTGTGTGTGTGTGTGTGTGTGTGTGTGTGTGTGTGTGTTGGGGTGGGGATAGCACAGGAACGTGGGTAAGTAGATAGATAGATAGATAGATAGATAGATAGATAGATAGGTAGGTAGGTAGATAGATACGTACGCGGGCACGCACACGAACGTACATAGGTGCACGACACCATTCAAACACACACACACACACACACACACACACACACACACACACACACACACACACACTTCCTGCTTACTCGCCACCTATCTATCCCCTGCCTGAAGTGTGTGTGTGTGTGTGGTTCTAGTTATTGCTGTCTGGGAACTCGAACACACACAAAGCGGACGTCTTCAGATGCATAGTTTTATGGTGCGGTTTTTTTAGTAACCAGATATATCTATTCAGCTGGCACGCCCATTGTTGACATCGCTCCTTGAGTAAATAATTGAATAAACAAATAAACAACACAAACAGATAGATAAACAAACAAATAATAAACAGAATATCACTGTGCGTCATGCCAGTAGAAGCTTCGGTTTTTTCTTTTTTTTTTCCAGTCCAGTACACTGAATAAGCCTGTTTGTCTCCCTTCCTGTACAACTATCTACCTTACCACCTGCCTAAGTATACATGTATACCTTCCCTGCATACTTTCCTGGTTTACTACGTTATTGCATACCTACCTGCATACCCATATGTCTTCATTCTCACAGAATTACTTATCTGACTTAGAATACCTGCGTGGCTTCCTACCTTTCTTCTGAGAAATGTTTCCCTGTGCACTTGCCAACGTGCACCCACTTATCTATCAGCCAAACTTCCTATCAACACCTGTGTACATACTGACCTATCTACCTGCCTTTCTACCTACCTATAATTACTTACCTTCCTACAGAACTTCCTTTCTGATTATCTACCTACCTACCTGTCTACCGTCCAATCAAAATATCTACTGGCTAATAGATCAATAGATAGATATGTTAATCTATATCAACGTCCCTACACTACCAGGATATCAACATGTTTAAATTACCTGCTTATCTATATACCTATCCGCCTACCTCTGCATACCTTCTTTCGGAAAGATCTACCGACCCACTATCTCTTTACAAAACTATCTTCCAACTGGCAGAACTATTTACTTACCAACGTACTAACTGACTGACTTACTTACTTACTCACTTACTTACTTACTCATTTACTTACTTTCTTATTTACTTACCGACTTACCGATCTGTCTACCGACCTATCTATATACCTATCTATCTCCATACCTGCCTTCCTACAAATGTACCTAAGTACCTCCCTCCTTTCTCCCAACCCACCGGCGTACCTGCTTGCTATGTAAGCGATCAAAGAGCGCTTTTTCTAAGTGCCTCACAATTTTCTTTCATTGATTCCCCCATCCCCCCACCTCCATCCCTTCCCCTCTTTGTTCAGGTGTACACGGGTTAGTTTGCGAGTGCTCACCAATTCAGATCAGTTTATGTCTTTTTTATAGCCTGCCTACCGCATGGGTGACGGCAGGGGTGGGTTTGAAGGGTATAGCAGGGCATTCACCCCGTCAAAGTCAATTCCTAACATAAATGTTAACAAAGAGAAGAAAAATCAGTAAAACAAATGTGTGTGTGTGTGTAGTAGTAGTAGTAGTAGTAGTACTTTAATTTTACGTCTTTTCACAAACTATGTGATATTAGACAAATGTGTGTGTGTGTGTGTGTGTGTGTGTGTGTGTGTGTGTGTGTGTGCGTGCGTGCGTGTGCGTGCGTGTGCGTGCGTGCGTGTGCGCTTGTGTGTGTATGTGCGTGCGTCTGTGTGTGTGTGTGTGTGTGTGTGTGTGTGTGAAACACAGAAATCGCTTTATTTCTTCCATGAAATCTTAGGTAGGCTAAAAATTCTATGTGATGGAACATCTCTGAACTGGTTGGAGTCTGCCGCCTGTTACTAGGTTAAGTGTTAACGTCGGACGCCATGCAAGTCCACACACCTTATATAAAAGAAAAAACGTTTGATAGTGAGTAGTAATCACATGGACAGTCAATGCTGGGGCTGGGATAGGACAAAACCTTAGTGTGACTGCGTAAGGGGACGTCAGAAAAAAACGAGCAGGGGGGGGGGGGGGGGGGGGGGGGGGGGGGGGGGGGGGGGGGGCGGGGGGGGGGGAGGGAGGGGTTTCATATCACACATGCGAGTCGATACCATATGAGGACCGATTCCATACTAAACTCTCAACCTGGGGATGTTTCCCACCGATGGCACGGAATGAAATCGGCGACACGCACACTCTATCGGCTAATCATTCAAATGTCGGGTTGACTCAACTGTAAATTAAGGCGTCTGGGCAGCTAAGTGGGTCAGAGTATCGAGCTCACGTTCGGAGGGTGGCCAGTTGGAATCCTGAGTCCCTAAATAACTTGAGCGTTCTCGTCGTCCGGTTTAAAGCATTGCTGTTCTGGTGGTATAAGTGTAGTGTGAAATACGTTCTCCTCATATACCCCTACACACACGTTTTTTTCACAAACGCACACACTGTCCTGTATGATCGTCCCCGTGTAAATAAAACCCCCGAGATGAGTCGTGGACATTCAAGCTGAATATAACTGACTATCATCCATAAACTAAAACACAAACAGAAGAAGACGTGGGGATGTCGGTGGTGTGGTGGGGTTGGGGAGAACTGGGGGAAGAGTAGGTCGTGTTGACAAACGTGGGACTTTCTGCAGGAGAACCCATCCCTACGTCCCGCGAGAAAGTCAACACTATGCCGCAGCGTCTCACGCAGCCCTACATGCGCATCAACATATTCTATCCCCTTCCCCATTCCTCCCCATCCCCCGCCAACCCCGCCTTTAGACTACCCCTCCCCTCTCTACCTTCTACCCCCCCCCCCCCCCCCACCCCACGCAAAGAAGAGAAGAGACAGAAAGCAAGAGATGCAAGGTTTTTTTTTTTTTTTTTTTTTTACCGTTGTAATTCCGCAGCGTGAAGGCGTCGAGTATTGAAACCATTCTCATGCTGGTTGCGAACCAGCGCATTGGAGCATTTTTTTGTTATGTCTGTTGCATGCTAAGTCTGAAGAGGTCGAGACGAGAGAAGGGTAGTGGGGGAGGAGCATTTAAACATTCCAGACAATTATTCCGCTTCTTCCCATTCTTCTTCTCCGTTCAACTTTTGATACAAACAAGGCTGATGGCGATTTGAAGGACGAGAGATCAGAATAAACTGCTCGATCTCTCTCTCTCTCTCTCTCTCTCTCTCTCTCTCTCTTCTTCTTCTTCTTCTTCTTCTTCTTCTTCTTTCTTTTTTTTCTCTCTTAAATCATTCACCACTCTTTTCTCTTTATTCTCTCCTTTGAGCACCAGTGTACCACCACCACGAGTAACGTCCTTTGATTAGTAGAGACTTTTCGGGGTCTATATTCAGATGCCTGTTATTCTGTTTTTAGGAAAACATAGAAAGGCATCCTCTCGCAGCAAATTTCAGAGTCGCAAGATACACTGACGCCCACCAGCGTCAATACCTGATGGGGAAGAAGCAATGTGTCACCTGCTGTTCCACGTCGTATTACAAAACGTTCGAAAACGGCTTCGTATCTGGTGTTTTCTCTGCACGTGCTCATGAAATCTCACCAACGTGGACACACAACCGTCGCTTCTCCCTCTCGCGCCCTCTCTGTCTCAATTCGTCGCTGCGACTGACGTGACAATGCGGAGAGCCAGGAGCGGGGCGAGAGAGTACTTCCAAAAGTCGTCGAGGTGACAGATTGACAAGCGGACGACGCAGTCTACCTTCTCGTCGTATCAGTGGCAACGGTGGACTTGTCTCCCCTGATAGCGGCTGTTAGTAGGGTGTGACGTCTTGGTGTTGAGCATTGCTGCATCCCTGCGACTGCAGCGGGGCTGGACAGTGGATATGTACGTCTGTCGGCTGGACTGCGTGGAATTGGCCGGTTCCATGATTGTGACGGGCACTTGCCGGCTCTGGGAGGCTGATTTAGAGGACCCTCTCGTGCGCGGGGCGTGAAATCTTTGAATGAATACGAAGCAGCACTCTGTCGACAGTCATCCTGCTTCCCCCCTGAGTCGGCCTCACGCGGCACGAGACGAGACTGCCGCCGCTCGAGCGTGAAGACAAACCGCCCGGTAGCCTAGAAAACAACCTGGATTAGTTACCAAGGCGCCAAATGTCGACGTGGGCACAGAGGAACTGGAATATACGGTCTTCCACTGACTGCATCGCACGAAAACAAGCTCGGACATCGACCTGAGATCTCAAGGCATTCTGGACATCTGTTCAAGAACCTCCAAAGGACGGGACCCATTAGCTGAATCTTCCTGCCACTTTTGTGCCACTTTTTATTTGTGCCAGACACACGCTGTAAAGCTAGGATGTCGCAACCCAAGACATTGTACGCTGGACCGCAACAAAGAATCCTTAAGATATGATGTTAATCTCCCATGCCGCTTCAGACGAGCATCTTCTTCACTCGAAACGCGCAGCTTACACGGGATTTGAACACTTTAGTAGAACAATTAAAAGGCAGTCAAAAAAAAAAAATATAAATTCACAAATCTCCGTGTCTTCGCTTCTGTCAATGTTAGCGACTCGGCGTGCAGGAAGTCAGGATACGCATCCTGATTGGTCGTATTTTTCCGGAAGTGACCTACTGACCCGATGATGCTCGCGTGCCACGCCAGCCTGGCACACCAAAGCTCCATTTCCCGTTAGATAACTTCTCTCCCCGCGCCGCCCTGTGGTGTGTGCAGGCAGCAGCAACAAAGAAGACGCGCTTTGGAAAACTGTTGCCACAACACTGTTGCAGCGTATTTTGGTAGTGTTTCTTCTTTCTTGTCTTTCTTTTCCTTTCTTTCTTTCTGTCTTTCTGTTTTTCTTCTTTTAAAGTGACTATTTAATGCACATAAGACAGTCGGAGTAATACAGAAAATTCAGACTGCATCTTGTTTTGAATTCTATGTATTACATTAATAATCAATTGCCCTTTTCAAAATTTTCTGGGCAGTATTTGTAGCTATTTTGTTTGCTTCATAGATTTTCCAACAACTAAAATTCTCTTGTTTAAAAAGTGCTGGTTTAGCTGAAAATAAAATTATAATAAATGGTAGTTCTCAGTTTTATCCCATCAGATTTTTTTCGTGTTGTAAATGTGAAGGTCCAAAGCAAATTGTTGTTA
>JADBJO010001198.1:285000-287500 GCA_016801955.1 Conus betulinus
TATATAAGATATCTATGAGGTAGAGTGACCGGATGTTTAAACAAACGAAACAAAACAAAAAATGTTTTGTCACTATTCAGGTTCAATTCATTTGCAAAACGAAACACACAAAAGCAAATTAAAAACAAGAAGTGAACAAGCATCGAAAAGAAAATGATGAACCTTACCTGTAAGTGATGTATGGCATCCGCCTGTCTTGAGAGACAATGGTGTTGCGCTGTGGATCAGTCAGTTTGTGGAGTTGCGTGGCTGAAGAGCCCGATCCCTGAGCGGCTAACTATTGCAGCTGCTGCAGGTGAAGTCTCGGTCATGAATGTCTGTTGGTACCGACGCAATTCTTTACCGTCTGCGGCGCCTCCGTTCTTCCCACTGGGCCTTTCTCCTCTGCTCTGCTTGTTTGATGCTGGCCTTGATGGTGGACCGCCAGCTGACCCTGTCTGAAGCTGCTGTCTCCAGATCGGCTGGGTCGAGGCAGCCTGCCCTCAGGTCGCGCTTGCATACATCCTTGTAGCGTAGGGCTGGCCGTCCTGTGGGTCTGGAGCCTGTAGCCAGCTTGCCGTACAGCATGTCTTTTGGGATGCGACCGTCGTCCATGCTGCTGACGTGGCCAAGCCAGTGCAGACTTCTCTGCGTCAGCATGGCGAATATGCAAGGCATCCCTGCCTGGGCCAGCACGTCCTTTTTTTGGTGATACCGTCCTGCCAAGTGATGCCCAGGAGTTTTCTGAGGCAGTGCAGTTTTTCTGAGGCGTTCAATCTGCGTTCTTGTCGAGAGTACAGAGTCCATGATTCACTTCCGTAGAGAAATGTACTTCGCACGCAGGCTTGGTACACTTTCACCTTGGTGTTTGACACGTGAGCATGGTGTTGTCCCAGACTTTGTTCACCAGACGGCTTTCTTGCCGATCCGCGCGTTCAGCTCGGCGTCCAGAGAGAGGTTGCTGGAGAAGGCGGAACCCTAGTAGGTGAAGTCGTCGACCACTTCGAGGGTGTGATCGCAGATGGAGACGCAGGGAGGAGTGCCATGATGCTGTTTTCTTCAAGCTGATAGTGAGGCCGAACTCGGTGCAGGCATCAGCGAAGCAGGTGATGAGCCGTTGTAGCGCTTCCTCGATGTGAGCAGTGAGGGCGGCATCGTCCGCGTAGAGTATCTCCCTGATGAAGACTTTCTACACCTTCGTCTTTGGTCGGTGGTGTGTCAGGGTGAAGAGCTTTCCGTCACTCCTAGTGTGAAGGAAGATGCCGTCTTCAGACTGTCGGAAGGCGTCGCACAACAGCAGGAGAGAAGATGCCGAAGGGTGTCGGAGCGAGCATGCATCATTGTTTGACACCGCTCTTGATTGGAAAGGGTCCGAAGATGAACCGTTGTACTGGACAGTGCCATTCATGTTGTCATAGAAGGACGTGATCATCTTTAGGGGCTTGGGGGGGGGGGGGGGGGGGGTATCCAATCCTGTGTAATAGAGTGAAGAGGCCTGAGCTGCTGACCAAGTCGAACGTTTTGGTCAGTCGAACGCCTTGGTCAGGTCGATGAAGGTGATGAACAAGGGTCTTCTCCGCACTTCTCTTGTAGCTGCTTCAGGGAGAATACCATGTTTGATCGTCGACCTTGCAGCTCTGAAGTCGCGCTGTGCCTCTGGGTACACTCATTCGGCGAGTAGCTGCATGCGCAGCCTGTTGAGGATGACGCGGGCGAAGGTTTTGTCAACAATGCTGAGGAGGGATAGTCCGCGATAGTGTTTTTTTGCAGTCGCTGCGGTCCCCTTTGTTCTTGTATAGCGTGATGATTTTTCTATCGCGCATGTCCCCGGGATGCGGTCCCCTTTGTTCTTGTATAGCGTGATGATTTTTTTCTATCGCGCATGTCCCGGGATGCGGGTCGCTTCTTCCCAACAGTCAGCAGAAAGCTCATGGACTTGACTGAGAAGAGAGCTCTCCTTGCCGGTTACCACAGGCTAGCAAGTCGATGGCCTTGCTGAGTTCCTCAGTGGTGGGTGGGATGTCGAGCTCCTCTATGACGGGCAGCGAGGTGGGTGTACTCAATGGATCTGTGGGTGACTGAGTTCTCCCTAGAGTACAGCTCCTAGTAGTGCTCCACCTATCTCTCCCTCTGTTTGCTGCGGTCGGTGATCGACCTCCCTCAGACGTGGATTTTATGAGAGCGATCATGATGGCGCAAGGGCCGAACGCTGTCTGAATATCCTCGTACATGGCGCGGATGTTGCCGCAGTTGGCGGAGATCTGGATGCCCTGGCACACACATTCAGCCAGTACTCACTGGCACATTTACAGGCGATCTGCTGGGTGTTGCTTCGAGTTTTACGGAATGCGGCTAGCATCTTCTTTGAGGGCTCCTTCTTGTTATTGAGCAATACGGCTTGCTTTGCAGCAATGGTACCATCTCCACGATTCCCGCTTTAAACCAGTCTTTTTTGTTTGTTTCTCTCACTCTCTTACCATAGGTGTCTGAGGCGGTTTGGTAGTAGGCATCGCGGATGTGG
>JADBJO010001198.1:292500-300000 GCA_016801955.1 Conus betulinus
TCTGACATGCTAGTGGATGCACACTACGCTAATCCCTTATCTGATGCCCGATATCTCATCGTTTGCTTTGTTCCTTTTCTTTTTCTCTTCATAGACGTATCCAACTGATTCATCCTTCCAAATAGTTATATGTAAAACGAACAAAGAGCGGTCGGAAGGAGGACGGTAGGAAAGGGTGGGATGGAGGATCACTCGGTGAATGATCGACCCGTTAGGCTAGTTACTCAAAACCTAAGGAACGTAGCGGTGACGACTGTGTTCTGGAGTTGTACATGTTCAGTCACAGGCAGGCTCAGACGTGATCTGATTGTCCATAGTTGTTTACCTAACAGGCCTAGTGACGAATCTTTCATAATCTTTCGCGCGTTAGCCACAGATTTGTGATAGTAGATGAATAAGGAAGGAACAACAATATATGGATTTTGTAAATGATGATGATGGTGATACTATACTTACTACCTTTCTAACTGAAACTTTGAGAAGTCGCTGGTGTTTAGATTAGACCGACAGCTTGGTAATTGTACCTGTACTGGAGGGGCCTGTGCTTGTGGTTTAAGAAAGCTGTGAAAACTTCTGGTTTTAGATCAATCACCTCACGAGCATACTGTTCTACACTGCATTGCACTTGTCAGTTCATACGGTTTAGGTCTGTCACCAAGCCGACCACGACGCGAAAAATCTTGATTATCACCCTGTCAAAGTTAATTCCTTACACAGCTGTTGTAAAACAAAGCAAACAATAAAGGGGGGTTAGGCTATTAAAAACACGCAAAAATGTGCATATCTTTCTACCATAAAATCTTGGATTGGATTAAAAACGATCTTATCCAGGAACTTAAAAATCACAACAGATGGGACATCTCTGAACAAGTCTTTTTTTTTTTTTTTTTTTTTTTTTTTTAAATGGAGTGCTGTTGGCCTAAAAGTTTTTGTCTGACATCATAGGCCTAGGCCTATAGGCTAAGCCTAGATCCCAATGTGCCATAAGAACGTATTTTATACTGGGCGGCGCACCACTTGGAATGCATCATGGAGCTTCTTGACCTTTTCGAAGATAAGGTGTAAAAGAGTGACCTGACTGTAACTGGCACAAAACTGTTTCTTCTCTAACGCCACCAGTACCAAATGGTAAAAACTCTTTAAGATTTGATCGGGTTCGGAAGAGTTTGTTATCCTTCTGCGTGTACCACTATTTTTACCAGTGCCTTCGACATTAGTCTTAAACTTTGAGTTCCAGATAGGTATGACAGAGAATTCTTTAATTGTGGCATTCCTGGCAAGTTGATCACTCACCTCATTACCTTTACTGTCTACATGAACGGGAACGCGAACGAAAACTATGTTGTGACCATTAGATTTCAGAAAGGTGTGCAGTGATATGAAATTCATGGAGTTCGAGGTGCATGACGCTATGGCCGGCAGTGTTCAAGCAGAAAGGCAGTCACTGAGAAAGTTTTCACGTTTTGATCTTGATTGCCAGGATCAACGCTGCGAGTTCAGCAGTGCAGATGAAGTTGTCCGAAGACTGTGTTTTTAAACACTTCAGAGATAGAGCTGCTGAGCAGGATGCAGCAGGGTGCCACGCTTCTTAAGATTTTCAACCATTAGTAAATATAATTCAACGGATGCATTCGACAAAAGTACGGCCAAAGAATGTGTTATGTGATAGAGAGCTAGTGGAGCCTTTGGGTGTAAGAGGCAGCAATGCACTAGGCCTATATGATAGAATAGAATAGCGTGACCACAATACAATACAATACAATACAATGCAATACAATACAATACAATTGGATTGAACATGTACCCAGGTCAGGGTTGTAGTACTATAGCAGTGCACCGTCTTCTTCATAGAAGACAGCAAAACACGGTAGGCTAAGACGTGCGATGTTGCGTGCAGAACATAGCATAGGCCTAGCGCGAGACCTCACAGCGCAGCACGATAGGCTACGTCTGTTTCCTTAGATCTATAGCGCATGTCGCAGTTGAATGGAACTCTTAATGGCTACCCAACCCAGATGAAGCTAACAGAATTTAGTGATTCCTGTATCCCGACACAGACAGAGACGAAACACGAGTTTACACAGCCTAGTCTCTCGGACTTAGCTGGCTTCTATCCAGTGTAGGCCTAGTTTATATTCCACCAGATTTTCGGTTTCAGCCAGGAGCATCTGATCTTTTAGAACTACGGTCAGACTGAAAAATCTTCTCTCATTAGGCTTATGTGATGCTTCTATTTTTCTCCGCTAAACAGGGAATACATAGTAACGTCTTGGGATTGGTCTGTTGATTTACGATGCGGTGTTGCCAAGTAAGATCAAACACAGGAATTCGCTGACACAATAAAGATCTGAATCTCTGTCACACAGGAATTCGCTGACACTAATAAACTGAAAACTTTCTTCCCCCCCCCCCCCCCCCCCCCCCCCTTTTTTTTTTTTCCTCCAAAATTGGAGAGACAAGAATCACGCAAGGACGCATGCACGAAAGGACCACGTGCCGCGCACGCGCCGGTGACACTGACAAAAACGTGGACCATCGAGAATCAGCCAATCAATTTGCAGGGGTGAAAAGTAACAATGTTGCGTTGATATCAGCTGATGATTACCTTCATTTTGTCTGGTATCTCACTTAATCTTCTTCCCTCCCTCCATTCTCTCTCTCTCTCTCTCTCTCTCTCTCTCTCTCTCTCTCTCTCTCAGGAACTAACACTGCACAAGTTCGATGCTTATAATCTAGATCTAGGATGGAATGTGCATATTATGAGGGAGATTACATATGTTGACATAACTACCAGTTAAAATGATTCGACTGACCAAACAGAGCAAAGGGAAAAATGGTAATGTTAAGCATCTTGTGAATAAACATTTTATCCACAGATTAAACCGGTCACACCTATACACATACATATGAACGCCGGGCATGCACGCAAGCTTACACACACACACACACACACACACACACACACACACACACACACACACACACACACACACACACACACACACACAACACGCACACGCGCACGCACACACACACACGCATGTACACATACTCGCACGCACATGCACACTCACACATACACACACACACACACACGCACGTACGCGCGCTCACAGACACACACACACACACACACACACACACACACACACACACACACACTCACATATGATTGCACGCACTCATACTACTTTCATCATACACTCTATCACTACAAACCGTCTGAAATCACTTTATGTGGGAAGACGTTAAACGGAAGAACAAACACACACACACACACACACACACACACACACACACACACACACACACACACACACACACACACACACAGAGAGAGAGAGAGAGAGAGAGAGAGAGAGAGAGAGAGAGCACTGGAAGATTTTATGTTACAGAGAGATGTTGCCAGGAAAGCGGATGGACACCGAATCTTCTCCGAATGTTGTTTTAGTCGGCATACGTATGTTCAAATTTGCACGAAACAGGGAGCGCCTTTTTCTTATTTCAAAATTCACTGTATTTATATTCAGTTTCCAACTATTAAGGAGAATCTCACACAGAGACAGAAATACATGCATTGTATTACGTGTCACTGTAGGCTGTTCCGCCCTGAAGGCCTACCCACAAACATCTACAATCAGCTGATCGCTACAATACACACACGCATATAGAACAGCACGTATGATGCGTACATTTACGGAATGCAGCTCATGATGATGATGATAATGCTGATGATTATGAGGAGAAGGATTGCTGTTTCTGCTGTTGTTGTTGTTGTTGTTGTTGTTCTACTTTGTCACAGAGATACACATATCGCCATCTACACACACCACCACCATCCCCACCCTCTTTATAGTCCTGTTCTGTCAATAGTCTTCTCATACAGAATGTGGATATCTATTTGCCTTCATGAAGAGGTGTAACAGTCCGTGGCAAATACAGTGAAGTTCTTCTATGCTTCTTGCTTCCCCCCCCCCCCCCCCCCCCCTCCCCGTCATCCCCCATCCCTTCCCCTCCTTCGCCCCTCCCACCTAAAGAAAAAACCGTTTAAGTCTGTACAATGTTTGGATGGACTGCGTATATGCTCGTGTGTGTGTGTGTGTGTGTGTGTGTGTGTGTGTGTGTGTAGTGTAGTGTAGTGTAGTCTCCCCCGGACTCATTCTGTGAAACGTTCGCTTCGGAGCACAGAGCAACGGCCCAGTTTTCAGAAACACGTGACTTACCAATGAACTGCCTGGCTATTCATTAGTGCGGCAACACAGATGGATTTATCCGCCCCTGGTTTAAAAAGATATTAGGATAAAAAAAAAAAAAGTTCCCATAGCCTTTTGGCCATTGGGGCAGTAAAGTGTCAGAGGTTCACGGCGTGTAGGGTACGGCATGATGGCAGACGCAGCCCATTCCTCTCCTTTTGCCGTCTTTTAAACCCCCCTGTGCTGAGTCAGGCAGGTTCCCATTTACTGCTGCCAGGTGGACAGAGAGGAATATTAAGCAAAAAAAAAAAAAAAAAAGAAAGAGAAAATCCAACCTCACGACAGGATCCAAACTACGACCGTTAGATCTAGCTCCATAGGCAAACACTCTAACCATTTGACTACAGATCTCTCTCTCTCTCTCTCTCTCTCTCTCTCTCTCTCTCTCTCTCTCTCTCTCTCTCTCTCTCTCTCTCCCACATATACATGGTTTCTTTTTAAAGGAATACCTAGTATAACTGCTTCCCATAAGCCTAAGAGCCTAACCAACCGATGCAAGAAATACTCTCTGGATCTAACGCATTCCATCTGCACAGAACACGTAATACCACCGTCTATCGCCATCCCAGTAAAAGCATAGTAATTCAACCAGATGCAAAGCATTTAAACGTACTCCCAGTTTATCCTGAATACGCGTGTAGCCTACATGTCAAGAGCATGTTTACTATAAGCGGTCAAGCTATATTTGACCTCACTCAAAACGTAATTTTCTGACGCGTCATCGTTACTGAATGTCATCCCCTCCAAAAACTCAGCTTTTGGGCCGTTATAGCCGGTAGTAACGGCTATTCTGGTAAAATAAAACATCGGCCATCATTTGTGACCCATAATGAACATACCTACAAATTTTCAGAAAGATCGGCCCGGAAGTTTTGTCTGGAGCGAGTGGGAACACATTTTGACCACGGACAGACAGACACACAGACAGCATTTCTTCGTTCCCATTGTAAAGTACTCCCTGTTCTATAAGAACTGGGAGTACAAAAAGTAACCTACAATCAAAGAGAATGATGGGGCACGAAAGGGAGGGAGTGGGTGTTTTGTATGCTTTTAATGTTCTCCACACCGGAGGCCAGCAGAACATGCGATTGGCAACTGGTTCACTCTGTTTAGAGCTCATCAGACTTGCTATTAGATCGCGGCAGCTGCTTACTTAAAAGGCATTATTATTTCACATGTCTAGATAGGAAACTCGCCGAAATTGGGTGGATGCCTCTGCGTAGATAGGATGTGTCAAAAAAAAAAAAAAAAAAAAGATTAGCACTCACTGAAGAGAAAAGGGGACATTTCCATTAAATTGATAGTCTAGACAAAAATTTGTCTTAAAGGGGAAAAAAAAAAAAAAATCATAGGCAGAGATTCGAGAGACACAATCTAAGCCCAAGCGAACCAGTATCCAGTGATAAAAATCTTGAAGGATTACAAAACAACTCTCTGGTTCAATGATAGCACTGCTCCCCACAAGCCTGAAGATCCCAGAGGGTCATGTATGAAATGAACAATTTGAAAATGATATCAAAACCCGATCCTAATGCCTCCCGTCTCTATAGAGAGGGTCCCCATGACCCCTTATACATACAAAAACAACAGAAATGAATAGATAGATAAATGAAAAAAAATAAAACAACAAAAACAAAACAAAAAAAAAAAAAAAAAAAGAAAAGAGCGGGTGGGGGTGCGGCTGTGTTTATATCTATGTCTGCCGCTACAACGATCCCATTATTCTATCCGGCCTACGTCAGCTTACAGTGCTAAAAATAATCATGAAAAAAAAAATAAAATAAAATAAAAGGAACAGCGTAGACAGTCTATGGCTGCCAGCTGTAGTAACTCAGTCCAGCACTCCTATTTAATACAATAGTCGTGTCCACACTTGCATGCCCTGTCCACCCAATGGCAGCACCGGCAGCACCTGCATAGCAAAACAGGCTGCCAGAACAGTCTTCCAATGAACCAGCGGTACGGCGCGAGCTCATTTGCATGGCACCGCATGCCGTGGGCATGATCGAATGTCGTCACCACTCTGCGACGAGTCCAAGCTCGCGCAGGGGCACGCACGGACAGAGGGTGCGACACGTGGACATGACTTCTCTCAGATGGGTAAGTTAAAGCATGACTAAAGCAACTGGTAGAGTAGTAGGTAGGTAACGTCAACGGAGGTAGGTCTGGGCAAAGGTAGTACGCCTCACGTTCCGGGGGCATTGGGAGGGGTAGGAGGCGTGAGGGGGGGGGATGGATGGGGGGGTGCGGCATTAGGAAATGAAGTAGGTAGTCGAAGAAGTTTCGGGTGGGCAGAATATAAACACTGGGCCCAACGTGGCTGACTCAGTATGGGAGTGGGTAGTGGCGGGGATGGGGGCGGGGGGGTGGGGGGGGGGGGGGGGGGGGGGGGGGGGGGGGGGGGGGGGATGACGGCGACTCGGAGCGGTGGGGATGAGGGTGGGAGGGGGGGGGGGGAGGGGGAGGGGGGAGGGGGTGATTGGGTTAGAATGTCTGTGTAAAAGAGTGGGCGTGTGTGTGTGTGGAGGGGGGGGGGGGGGGGGGGGGGGGTGAGAGGTGGGTGAGGTTGTGGAGGAGGAGTGAGCAAGGTATGGAAATGAGGGATGGGGAGAGGAGAGGAGAGGGGCGGCTCTCTCTCTGATTCTCTCTCTCTCTCTCTCTCTCTCTCTCTCTCTCTCTCTCTCTCTCTCTCTCTCTCTCTCTCTCTCTCGGGGGGGAGGACGGAGGGGATGTGTAGTAGGCGAGGGGTAGGTTCTCATTTGTTTATTATTGTTCCAGATACTTACAACAACCACAGTCGATACCTCACAGAAGGTCTTTTTTCTCCATGTTTTGAGAGTCAACAGTACACAGGTTTTCTATTCCGTCTGAATAGCCGGCCTACGTTTGTTATGATTAGGCGTAGGTGCCTTGGAACAGGGGAACTGTTAGCGCAGTGGAGGTTCCGCGTTGACTATACCTGTGCTTATTGTAAGTCCTTGAGAATTATGTCACCTGGTCTCCAACCCCCGCCCCTCCTCCCTACCCCTACCCCCCACCCCCCTCATTCCCGATCCACCAGGTGACCTTGTCCGACTTACTTACAGTACAGAACAGTCAGTCGACCCACGGGTTCCCTAAGGGAGGGATATTGTTGCATTTGCCTTATTTGTCAGCTTGTGTACATTTGCCCTCTCTCTGTGTCTCTCTGTCTCTGTCTGTCATCTGTCTGTCTGTCTCTCTCTCTCTCTCTGAATACGTTTATGTG
>JADBJO010001198.1:312500-335000 GCA_016801955.1 Conus betulinus
GTGGCCCAGCCGAGACAGCTCTGCCTCAGTGCGAAGTGGCCTTTCGCGAAAGACGGTGGTGTGGGGAGAGAGCAGGGCCGTTTTCCACTTGCACACTCGACTCTCACTGCCCACCGCTTGCTATCCATTGATCTTCGGGGTATTGACAACAACTTGGGATACCCTTTGGTGCTCTGGGATATATATGTGAGCTGTTTCTATACACCTACGTTTCACAAGACAGGATCGACTGGTCTGCCGCCCTGATAAAAGGACTTTTTTTCGTCTGCTAAAGTCTGTGTGAACTCGGCCCCCCCGACACCATGGCAGACCGACTGATCTGCATGGAGTCCAACAGGGTCACTCGGGCTTTTGAGGACCCGGTGCTACTGGACGATGTGAGAGTGTTGAGAAACTTGCTTGAAGCCGAGGAAAAAAATATGTGCCGCAGTCCAGCTACTTCAACTGTGTTCAGACTGATGTCAAGCCATATATGAGGCGGATGGTGACAGAATGGATGGGGGAGGTAAGACACCAACCGCATATTTATGCATATTTCACCCGGAAAACAACTCTGAATCACGACCAAAAGTACGTCAAAACTTGACAAAATGGCTCGACTGTCAAATTTAACTCTAAAGTCGTTCAAGAAATGCTTTGGGTGATTTTTATTAATTTTTTCCAGCCTGAAAGTCGGGGCGGTATGTGCCTACTGCTAGGCATATGGCGGGAGTTCAGACTGGGCGGATCAGGTCAGAGAGGGAACTTGCCGCCTTATTGCGGTTCGCCATATCTTCACTGATATTGCACAAAAGATCCCGATGTTGAGGTGGGCAGAAAGTGCATTAATTCCTCTACACCCTGGTGCGCCTTTTAGTGCAATATGTTGATTATATCGTGAGTTATTGCGCTTTTCTGGAGGCTTTTTGCCATGTCTGGGCAGACTGCCAGCAAACTGATGTCCTTGGAATATTCAACGAGTTTGGAATGTTGCTCTGAAATAAACGTTAAGATATAAAACTCACTGACTTCTTTTTTTTTATTTGGATAGATGGTTTATATTGCCGATGCTTTTATGCGGTGATCATTGACATAAAAATCCACTTTCGAAACTGATCACAAACTTTTACGATGATTTTAAAAAGAAAAAAAAAAGGCACGAGACCAGTTTAGGCCTAGTATAAGTGCACAAAACGGGTCTTGCTTGCTTTCCTTTGCTGAGTCAGTTGTCTGGTTGGCCGCAGGTTTCAGAAAAGAGCGGATGTTTAATGCATACTGACTAGATTGAGTGGGCTGTTTGCGCGCGCTTTTTTTCAGTTTCTTTCTCAGTTGACTCATTTAATTAACGTGTTTCTTCGCGGTCACCAACGTTTTCAGTGATAGACTAAAGACTTCTGTCTTTTGTCTGGTGTTTCTGTGCCGGGACTAGATCTAGTGGATTGCATCTATTAGAGTCAAGACCCATGTTTTGTTTCAATTTAAGTGGTTTGTAGGCATATTGTGTGGATTTAAAGAACTGGTGACAAAAAAAAATGGCTTTAGTCAGCGAATATATGGAGTGTTTTTCTTTCTTTTTCTTTTTTCTTTTTTTTTTTTTTTTTTTTTTTTTTTCTTCTTTTTTTTTTTTTTTTTTAACAACAAAAACTGTTCATAATTATCAGGAATCCCGTTTCTTATGGCCTCCTCCCCTTCCCCACCCCCGCCGCCCACTTTCCCTTCCTCATTGTCGTCCTCCTCCCGTGCACCAGCCTTTAGGCCTATTTTTTGGATGGTGTTTAGATCACTTACTTCCACCCTGGATTAGACAGATATCTTTTTCTTTTCGTTCTTTGCTTTCAGTTTTGTTTTCATCCAGTCGTGTTGAGAACTTGTTTCGCTGATCCGGGAAGACAGGATTGCAGATTCTGCAACATGATAATCCAAGTACAAGCTTATTAGTTAATGCATCATTGACTCTTTCTAGCACAACCCAACAAATCTCTCTCCATCTCAAATCTCTCCCCCCCCCCCCCCCCCCCCCCCCTTCACACACGCACCTATATGCACACACATTCACACATTCACATGCGCGTGCACGCGCGCGCGCGCGCGCTCACTCACTCACACACACACACACACACACACACACACACACACACACACACACACGCACACGCAGGCCACTCTTCAAAAGCTAGCTTACAAATTATACACGAGCACTGAACAACGCAGCTGATAGGCCTACATATCACAGACCGACCACACTTTCCCTCTGACATTTTCAGATCGGTGCCAATCGAAGACTGGTGACAAAAACGAGAGTAGATGTATACAGCGATAATGTGACAATTGAACATCGTTCAGTTGTGTACATCGTGTGTGTGTGTGTGTGTGTGTGTGTGGCCAGGTGTGCGTGGAGCAGAAACACGGAAGAGGAGGTGTTTCCCCCTGGCTGTCAACTACCTGGACAGGTTCCTGGGGATCCAGAACATCCCGCGGAACAAGCTGCAGTGTTTGGGAGCCGCCTGCATGTTTCTGGCCTCCAAGTTGAAAGAGAACTACCACATCTCGGCCGAACAGTTAGTCATTTACACGGACAACTCCATCACGCTTACGGACCTCAGGGTACTTGCTGCTTCTGTCTCTTCGTGTGTTGTACGGCTGCGTGCACACGTGCGTGCGTGCGCACGCGCGCGCGCGCGCGCGCGCGTGTGTGTGTGTGTGTGTTGTTCAGCGCGTTTTAGAATGAAATAGTTTGCGTTCATGTGGTTGGTGTGTGCGGGCTCAGGAGTGTGAATGGAAAAGCGTGGCTGGCATGTCGATGTGTCAAGTTTACGTGTGCTCTGTCTATGTCCGTGTGAGTGTTGCACAACTATCGGTGTCTCTTTCTTCTTCAAGGTCAGTTTTAGCCTGTTGAAGTTTGCTCTCCCCCCGGTTGGTTGGTTGTTTGAAAGACATATGAAGTTTCGTCTCCTTCTCTCTCTCTCTCTCTCCTCTCTCTCTCTCTCTCTCTCTCTCTCTCTCTCTCTCTCAGACTTTATGTCTGTAATGAAAGACTTGAAGTCGTTTTATGCCAATACCTGATTTTTTTTTTTTTTTAAATCGACATTTTGTAGATACAGATCAGAATGACTTCGTGAAGAGTGGAAAGTATTCATGTCTGGAGAATCCTGTTCAGAATTGTTAACTCAGTTTAAGATGAAATAAAATCCGGTGTTTGAAACACAGTTGAATCCGAGTTAAATATGACTCGATAGGTCTAGCTGCTTGCCAATTCCTAATCATCAAATTCATGTTTGATCAGAAATTTAGACTAAATGTGAGGCGTACGCGTGCTATTTCCTGATTGATCTATAGGCCCTATACGTTTTGTGTCATCAAGCTGCATTACAATCTCCCGTCCTAGCGGGAAAAGAGTACGTCAAATTGATGATGACCCAAGGAAAGCCGAATAGCTGAAGTCAGAGTTGTATTGCCAGCTAAAGTTGATGAGGCCTATAGCCGTGCAACGGAAAATGCGGTACCCCTGCGCCAGCGCGGAACCCCTCTGGTCCGTTCACAAGTAAACCGCCTCGTTCCCTTGGCGTGCTTTCAAGTACTAAATAATGATAACAGGGGAAAACCCCCACCAGATATCTTCAGTCACGGTGAAGAGAATGTGGGTGTCGTGCTACTCAAGGTCGTAGGTGGTTTTCGGTAAGATAACTTTAAAACGCAGCTCTTCGCTTGAGCCCTCCTTTTTTCTTTTCTTTCTTTTTTTTTTTTTTTTTTTTTTTTTTTTTTTTTTTTCTTTTTCTTTTTCTTTTTTTTTTTTCTTTTTTAAATCCTGCTCGCCTACGGATGATTGGTCAATTGCTTCCGATCTTAAGAACGTTAGGAAACCGAAAGAAAACGTTAGACTTCCCGGCAGAAAAGATTGTCGATCGGTTGTTTTGTGCAAGCAGTTACTGATTCAAGCATACTGTTTTAAGGATGGATGAGCCGTCGTATTCAACAGTTTTTTTAGATGATTGTTATGAATACACAGCCCACACCAACTAAAAAAAAGAACCTATTCCTATCTGAAGTGTAGTTTGAATTAAAAAAAAAAGAAGAAGTCCGATGATCTTAATGAGAGCCCTTTTTAATAGTGAAAAGCAAAAGTTTTGAGATCAGAACACAAGACGAAGTCCTACTAAAGTGCAGTCTATCGATTTTAACTTTTGATTCTAAGCAATATATTAGTATGTCACTGCGTACAGATCTAGTTAACTCTCAAGCTTACAGAAGAAAGTAAGAACCATCGTTCACATAATCTGTTTAAAATCCTTCACGTGTTCAGTGGCAGCAGGAATTCTAAACTACTAGTAGATCTAGTCTAGTCAGGGGGGGGGGGGGGGGGGGGGGGGTGCGGGATAGTTTTGCTCAGGACGAATGAGGGAGTTTTAAAGATTTGATCCAGACTCCAATAAGATTTGATAAATTTGAACTCCAATACTATTGTTTGAAGGACTAGAAAATTTGAAAGGTAAAAAGGGAACTATTGTTTGAAGGACTAGACTCGTTTCAAAAAGAAAGAATAGTCCACGAAGTTGAATCGGAATCGGTGAGTGGATGTCTTCAAACTGGGACGAGTAGATCTGGTTAAAATGACTGAATCTCGGTTGCGTTCAAATGTTTGAACTGTTGAGACTTTTATGAAAGCTTCCTGGACAAATTGAGGACACCCTTAATTATGTCAGGTCTATCTAAGGCTATTTGCGCTGTTAAACTGTCATTGCCTGCTCCCCCCCCCCCCCCCCCCCCCCCCCCCCCCCCCCCCCCCCACACACACACACACACACACACACACACGAGTGGGAGTATTACAGAAAAAGAGATTGATTGTGTTTGTACAGTTCTGGAACTTTCATTGTAAGCAACTCTTTACGTTCACTTTGTAGATTGAGAAGTAGGCGCTAAAACGGGGGAGAGAAAGAGAGAGAGATCAGACTATCTCCAGAAGTTGGTCAGAACTGATCGACAATGGGCCTAATGCGTTTCATTGAAAAATAAGCCATTGCAGATCAACGCGAAGCGCTTGGAGACTGATTCAGCTTTCCCGTTTCAACAGATCAAATCTGCTCCCTGTGTTCCATATGTTCGCAGTTTCAGGGCCACTCTGCTGAACAATCGGAGTTCGTGTGTTCTCATGTGCCACCCCCACATCGGCGGCAGCACGATGCATAAGATCGTGCCTTTTTCCCTCTTTTTTCTTCCTTTTTTTTTTTTTTTTTTTTTTTTTTTTTTTTTTTTTTTTTTTTTTTTTTTTTTTAAATCTCTAAAACTTATTTCAGATATCAGATTCGGATCTATTTCAAAATGACGATTATCAAGCTAGAATCGGGAATCCTACACAGAAAATGGGGGGGGGGGGGGGGGGGGGGGGGGGGGGGGGGGGGGGGCAAACTGCCAAACGTGCAACGTAAGCAATTGTAATGCAGCCAATGAAACAGCACGTACGCGGGAAAAAGACTAGCCTCACTAGCATAGAGGTGAAATAGGGATGGGTGGCCACAGCCCCTTTTGTCCAGTCCCCTTAGTTCGGCACTGACCACCCAAACCCCACAACTCAACAGCAAACCGGAACCTTTGTATTATAGTCTAATGCCAGAATCTTCAACTTCATGAAGGCAGGCAGCTATGAAAGAAGAAGTATACGCAGGGAAGAGGCCGCTACAGTAGATCTGTCTTTTGTTGAGATCTGCGCACATTTATCGCCACAATGACGGGATGACTTGATAGTTGTAATTGATGAGACGGAAAAAAAACCGGCGACAGACTAGAATTGACCTGGCCGTCTTCGGTGAGACTGACCGAGGTTGTGGGATTCCATGGGAACTGTGAGCTGTAGACAGGCTTTCTCTCTCTCGAGAGAGAGAGAGGGGGGGGGGGGGGGGGGGGGGGGGGGGGGAATGAACGGAAAAAAAATTGGTGTTGATGACGGAAAGCAAAGGCCCCCCCACACCCACTTCTTCCTATCCCTTCCTCTCCGCCTTTTCCAAAGTTTGCAGGCAGGCCAACAGAAACGCCTGAATGCATGTATTAAAGGGGAAAAAAAAGAAAGAAAGAAGAAGGAAAAAAGAAAAGAAACAGAAAGAACAGAAAGAAACAAGGCAGACGGATCCCGACCCATACCGTGTTCATGGACGGTTGACCGGCGATGTAGTTTTATCTGGAGCTAACAAGATTAACTACCACCACCCCCCCACTACACCACGGCCCCCGACCGCCGCCCTCATGTCCTCTCTCTCTCTCTCTCTCTCTCTCTCCTCGTCGTCTCTCCCACCCGTCGTTTACACACACACACACACACACACACACACACAACACACACACACACACACACCAGCCGAGCAGCGTGGAGGCGACAGGAGTGAACAATGTCATTACGGCACCAGCGCCGAAGGAAGATTGCAGGGCCTCCTCCAGCCGCCCTGACCGGTGGTTAGGAAGCGGCCAGCGGGAAAAAACTGATCACGGGCCCCCTTGCCACCCAGCCCATTGTCCCTCTTCCGCCCTCTGGTCCTGTATGTGCTTATCTGTCGCCTGTCGCCCACACCCACCCACCTTCACCCCGCCTTGCTTCAGTTCCTGACGACTTTTTAGGGTGATGGAAGCAAGCCCCGTGTTTGTAATCTGCGAGAGCACAAGAGACACAAGGGAGTCGCGTTAAGGATGTTCACTAATGCCAGGGGACGGGAGTTTCTTGGATGGTAATCATGCGTGAATGCTAACATAAGCGCGGACACACACAGAGCTCTCTGTCTCGCCCCCCCCCCCCCCCCCCCCTCTCTCTCTCTCTCTCTCTCTCTCTCTTGCTGCCCTCACACCCCCCACCCCCCTCCTTCCGCCCTGTTTCGTGTTGTCACCCATTCTTATCCTTACTCAGCGATGTAAAATGCCAAGGTTCAGACACACACGCGTTCCCTGACACAGAAAATCCAATCGTCACAGCCGTCGTTGGAATGCAAGGCCGCTGAGGGGGATTAATGAGCAGTTGTCTGATCGAGCGGTTAACGAGCTTTTGTCGCCGCCGTCCGTTGGCACTGGCGCGCGCGCGCGCGCTCTTTGGCCGGTGATTATGCGTGCCAGCGCTCTGCTGCCCAATCAAACAGCGACGAATGTCTTGCCCACGTGCGAAGGTCATGCGGGTCACCTGAGACAGTATACGTAGAAAATAGTCAATAACCCCACAGGAGTAAACTGAATTCAAGGAGGTTGTTTTGTGTTTGACAACAAAAGGATTATCCTTGAACACAGTCCTTATCCCTCGAAGCAGGAATGACAAAAAATAAGAATTTATACATCAGGCGTGATTTTTGATCGGGTTCAGCATCAGTCGTCGTCAGATTAGATTTCATGTTTTTTTTTGTTTTTTTTTTTTTACAGGATTTGTTTTTTAACCCACAGACGTCTGTCGGCATTTGTGTAGTCAGTCGGTCCTAGATATATTTTCATCTTAAGACAGTTTTAAAAACCCCTGTCTCGTCGGTCCTAGACAGATTTTCATCTTAATACAGTTTTAAAAACCCCTGTCTCGCATCCACTGTGCTTCCTCTCCCTTCTTGATAATCTAGAACATTCTCGATTTTATGTTAGAATATAATCCCTCAGTAAGAGAGTGGGCTCTACCTAAAAATTCCATACTTAATCGTATAAAGATTTTCTGATCTCTCTCTCTCTCTCTCTCTCTCTCTCTCTCTCTCTCTCCTCTCTCTCTCTCTCTCTCTCTCTCTCTCTCTCTTCCAGTCTCTGTGTGTGTGTGTGTGTGTGTGTTGTGTGTGTTATACCAGCTATGTTTTGTTCGTGAAAGAATCTCATAGATCTCCAAACTGATAACCACGACACTAAACACTGCCTCTTCCCGTGCCCTTGCCCTTGCAGGAGATGGAGTCCACGGTGCTGCAGGTGCTCAAGTGGGACCTGTCGGCCATCACGCCCAGCGACTTCGTGGCCCAGATCGTCCACAGGCTGGCCCTGGACCCTCACAAGGTCGCCGAGGTCAAGCAGCACGCGCACATCTTCATCAAGTTCTGCGCCACTGGTCAGTAGGCTGTCACAATCGTGTGGGTACGCGCGCCTGTTGAGTGTGCCTGTGTGTGTGTGTGTGTGTTGTGTGTGTGTGTGTGTGCGCGCGCGCGCGCGCGCGCTCGCGAGCACGCTTCTGTATAACTTCTCTGCAATGAGATGTTTTATATTTGGGGCGAGACCTTGCAGAGTTCAGTCTAGATTTTTAGCGAGTTTGTGTCAGATTGACACTGAATTGGCGGTTCTCGTAACTGATGATGAGGTTTCTTCGGTCTAACATTCGTGAGCCAAGTACGCAATCGCGGGGTCTTGACCTTTGACAACAGCATGGCCGCTGTGTGGGCGTAAGTACCATTACTCCCAGAGCTGAACCAGGAAGAGTTGTCTTTTTCACCGTGTGTCCGTGAGGTCACGGGCATGTTTAGCCTGTACGGTGTACAAAACAGCTCGATATTGTTTGGTGAACCATTGGTTAGCCCTGTCGCTGGTTGGTCACCATCTTCTACCGCAGCACACGTAACGTTCTGTACGCTGTATGTTTTGCTTGCTAAGCCTTGCTGACTGTACGGATGATCGTAAAGACCTACATCAGCCAATATGCGTACACGAACAAAGAAGATCAGAATACCGCAGAAAAGGGGGAACGGTTTGAAGACACGATATAGAAAGCACGTTCGGCCGTGGAAAGTTCATACTGCGCATTTTAAATGCAAACAGCTTTGCCCAGCCACCCGTGTAGGGATCCCTGAATGAAGGAGAAAACGGGCGACTCAGCGAAACGTCTGTGGGCGCCAATAATCCTTGCTTTCTGCAAAATTATAATATGACACGACCGCCCACCAGTACTGAAATCCCTCTCTCTCTCTCTCTCTCTCTCTCTCTCTCTCTCTCTCTCTCTCAATGGATAGCTTTCTCATTGCCCAATTATTATTCAGAGCACGAGGTAGGCCGTCAATACGACAGCACTTTTTTTTTTTAACTGCGCAAACTGGTTTTGAAGCACACAACGGCGGCTGTCGGGCCCGATTCGTAATGAATGTAGGCGGGGTAGATCGGTGGCTTCCTCGGTGACAGATAGCTTGACAGTTTTTTTTTTTTTTTTTTTTTTTTTTCTCAGGGGCTTTTTATAGCTGATGCACGTGCTCAGCGCCCACGCAGCGCGTCGGTACAGGGATCTTGCTGTCAGTGACAATGTCTGCGTGCGTGCATGTGTGTGTGTGTGTGTGTAAAATTCAGTTTCATACTGTGTAACATGGCCAGCCTCAGCTGTTGAAGGCTAGAAAAAGCATAGTGTATTGTGTAACATGCGTGTAAGTACAAAACTTGCAGCGAAACTTGAAAATGGTCTTGCAAGAGCTTTTGATTACCATTGTGCTGTAGCAGCGCGAGCAAAGTACAAAAAAAAAAAAAAGTTATTTATAGACGTGACTGCGCGCTGTTGGCTGTCGCTCGTTGTCAAACGCTAACGATGAGACTTGACCTACATTCATTCGACTTGTCGGCAGTAGCGGACGGAACTCCGGCGTCATAGTAGCCAACCTGGCCATCAGGAGCTAGTATGTGTGTGTGTGTGTGTGTGTGTGTGTGTGTGTCGCTCTCTCTCCCTTCACTTTCCTTCGGCGATGTCGCGAGCTCGGACCAACTCGTGCCACACGCGCCCCGGTGTTCGGCAACACTTGACTGCGAGGGATTCATTTTCACAAGTTACATCAACATTATTATTCAGTATACTGTTGCAATCCCACATGGAACGTTAATGTTAATCTTTAATTTATATAACTCTTTGTGCATATTATTAGTATTGAAGAGACTGAGATTGAAAGTATACGTTTTATCCTTTGTAAAAGTTCGATTCTCGATTTTTCAGGTTTGTGTGCTTGCGTGTTTTTGGTTATTTTTTTTTGTTTGTTTGTTTTTTTTTTTTTATTGGGGGGGGGGGGGGGGGTGTTACCGATGAATCGCACAATGCTTGCTGTTCGGTAATCCGGATGATTCAACAAGGGTTGCTTATTTTGATTTTAGATCGTCCCTTGACACTTGGGTATTTTTCTGCCGATTTCTCGAGTGCGTGTCGCACTTGAACCGTCGCGAAGATCAAACTGAAACTCAGGATTGCTTTTTCATGTTTAGAAAACAAGATCATGGAAACTCTCTCCCTCCCCCCCCCCCCCCCCCCCCCCCCCCTCTCTCTCTCTCTCTCTCTCTCTCTCTCTCAGTCACGTATGCTACATACAGAATGCTCGTTCACCAGGTCTTTAGTGAGTGCGTGCAAAATCCTGCACGTGCAGCCAGTTGGTTCCACAAGAACAGACTCAAAACGTTACATATGCTGCAGTCTTCGCCACGACAGGCGAGACAAACGTCTTCATTCACTTCTTTAGGGGCGCCTTTGAGAGACGGGATTATCTTGACAGATTTGACAAATGGACTAGCATCTGGGTAATACACACGAGGTCATCAGATTGTTAAACATGGCTTAGATGTGTCGGTTTGATTCTGTAGTTTGTTGGTAACTTGAGGCTGTCAACAGTCTCTCACCCACCCTTATTTCTCTCCGTCTCTTGTTACACACACACGCACGCACACACGCACGCGCGCGCCCACACACGCACGTACACATGCATACATGCACATACGCACAAACGTGCGCGCACTCGCGCATACATGCACACATACACACAGTCATTGGATAAATGCCAGACCACCACCACCACCACCCACACACACTCACTCATTCTCTCTCTCTCTCTCTCTCTCTCTCTCTCTCTCCCCCCTTCGAGGAGCAAAACGAAGAAAGGGTTGCTGACAAACACACACCATGTGACTGATAACTCCAGCAGACCAACCACGTCACATTCAGACCTGTGGGGGAAATTCCCCAGGTCCCCCCCCCCCCCCCCCTTCCCTCTCTCCCCCCCCCCCCCCCCCCCCCCCCCCCCCTTTCCCCTAACCAGTGGCCTTCTTTCCCATCGCTGGTCGGCTGTTGTATATGTGTGTGTGTGCTCGGGCAGAGCAGGGGTGGGGGTGATGGTGGTGGTGATGTTCACACGGGTTGGCAACACTTACTAAATATAAGAGCTGACCCCAAAGATATGGAAGGTCAGTTTATTTTGCCAGCTGTTGACGAAGCGGTTTTCGTGTCGGATGTCTTTACCGAAGGTCCAAATTCCTACCCTGGCTCTCTTTAGCGCTGAAGAAAAGGAATAGAAAATGTACGGTGTGTCGGGTCGGGTGTGTGTGTGTGAATGAGGGTATTATAAGCTGCGGAAGGGAGGGGGGAAGGGGTTTAAACCTAATTGTAACTGCAAAGAACGCCAAGGTAATTAGGGGTTAGAGTTACAAAACTGGAGAGATGGGGGGGGGGGGGGGGGGGGGGGTCTCTGGACACTGATTTAAGATTTTCAACAATGAATGTAAATATCGATCGTTTCCGAAGTCAGAAATGACTGGAGAGAGGGATGAAAGGGGTTTGGGTGGGAGATATGTCAGGTGAAGGTTGAGGGAGATGTGTAGGAGCACGGACTAAACAGAAAAAGAAAGACGATACTTTCGTTAAGAATGGGGGGAACCCCGCATTTTTTTTTTCTTCCCCAATAGCCTAGTCAAGTTTCGCTGACAACAAACGACTCGTCGGTCCTGAACAATCCCCGTTGCTGCCTGAGCAACTGCCGTCTCAGCTTCGCTTGAAAACAACCGCCCACGCTGGGGCGGGCACTCCTCTCTTCTAAAACAAACATGACCGTTCGCCGTGTTTTCCTTTCGTGACCCAGTTATCGACATCTCTCGCCCCTCTCTGTCCTCAGCCCGTGTGGCTGGCTGGCTGGCTGTCTTGTCCATTCTTCTGTCACTACACACAGTCAGGACAGGCTGGCTAAGAGACCTGCTAGCGCTCGCGACTTTTTCGTGAAAAAAAAAAAGTTGGTCAATGGGACAATGTAAAACGAGGGCACCCACTTCCACAGCTCAGTGGTTTGGGTGAGGGTTGGTTCTGTAGGTGTACTATCAGGGTAACTGTTACACTGACTGTACGATCACCCGTACGTTGCGATGAACACGAGTGCGGCCCGTTGCTGGGACGACAGGTTTCAACACATTGTACCCGCCCCGTCGTTCTCGCACACAACATGGGGTGTGGGGAGCTGGTGGGATAGGTTCATAGCAACTACACGGTCTGAGCTGGAGAACGTCGTGAGAGGAAAGGCTTGGCTGAGGCGATGGGATCGGAATGATGATGAGGCTGCGAGCAAGGCTTGACGGCTGAATAGACACCGCAACAACAAAAACACTTTACCTCGGGGTTCCCGGGGTACGCGGCGACCGAGTGGATGAAATCGCTGCACTTACCCAAGCCATCGGCACAGGGGGATAGGGGGAGAGTTGTGACAGCTGCTTAAAAGATGTCAAGCCGTGTTGTGGGAGGGAAAAAGTGTTGTTAAGTGATGGACTAATTGGGTCCGTAGAGCATGTGAAGGGATTTTATTAAGACAGTTACTTTCTCCCCGCTGAGCTTGGTCACACGAGTCAAGAGAGAGAGAAAGTAGTAAATGCACAGTTTACACAGTTCTTCCCCCCCCCCCCCCCCCCCCCCCCCCCCCCCCCCCCAACTGTTCATGTCAATTGCATTTTAAGATGAAGGGCGATTACAATTCAGTCGTCAACCAAACCATTCAAAATGCGGATACAGACATTTCTGTTAATATATCTGTCAGTACTCATTCTGCCGGAATTATTGGAAAACGGGATTGTATGAGTTCTATTTCCGTCACTCGCTGGCCTTGTTTCCTCTCTGTTGTGTTTTCTTTCCATCAAAGACTAGAAGAATACATTTGAAACACGTTCACGTTCGGCAAATGCCAGATATTACACAAATTTGCCTGTCTCGGCCAAAAGATTTGATAGGTAGATGCTTTTTAGTACCTGACTTTAAATAAAAATTTGGTGGAGCAAATATTCTTACGGTGTTCGAATTCGATTTGGCGTAGGACAGTCAGTTTCATTTGTGTGTTTCCATTCAAAATGCTACTGTCACGGAAATTGTGGAGAGAGCAAAAAAAAAAAAATAATAAATAAAATGAATAGATAAATAGCACTTACGCATGAGGGCTGAGAATTAAGTGTCACTTCTTGCTCACGCGGTTCTATTCTCGAAGCTTGGCGGCCTGACGTCTGCCTGCCCAATAAGCCATCCGGAGTTACTTCCTTAAACACAGGCCGCTCTCTGTTGGGGCGAGTCTACCGATCAAATTGTGGACGACACTGATTTTATAGAACAGGCGATATATGTAAGTAAAAATTTGCGTAAAAATCGGGACACTTTTTGTACTAAACATACACTATTTATGATGAGCATCCTAAGGTGGTTTGCAAACAAAATGTTCTGAACACAAAAAAAAATAAAGGAATGGCTTTGTCATGCACAATCAGCGCCTGTGGAAGTGCAGTTGCTCTGTGTTTGTAAGAGCGCGTGTGTGTGCGCGCGCGCGCGCGCGTGTGTGTGTATTTGTGTGTTCAATCACAAAATCGTACGCTGAATTGCATGGACGGTGGCGTTCTGTGTTGCAGACAACAAGTTCATGCTGTACACGCCGTCTATGGTGGCGGCAGGGTGTGTGGCGGTGTCAGTCTTGGCGGTCAACGCTTCCTACCCCACCTTGATGCAGTCCCTTCACAGTATTACTGGCATCGAAATGGTAAGCCGCCTGTTTTATATTTCATTGACCCCTAAATGATTTTATTATAGTTGGAGATTTTTTTTAAAGGAATTTAAAAAAAAAAAAAAAGATTTTAAATGGAGATTGACATTTTTTAAAAGACTGCATTAAAAAAACAAACTTAGACTGAAAATGCTCAAGCTATCGTGTGGCTCAACTGGTCTGTCGCGAATGGGTTTCCGCTGTGCAGTTTGAATTCTTCTATGTTGTAATTGTTGGCCTTTTTTTTCAGGTGCCAGACACTGTTGGTAATAAGAGTTGCCTGAAGTGTACACGTGCTTGTGTACATGCATTCACACATACACGCACGCACGAACACATGCACTAACACGCATGCACACGTGTGTATACAAACACGCCCGCGTGCACACACGTACACGCACATACGCGCGCATGCACACACTCACTCGGACAACACACGGACATGCACATAACACTCTTTTGCACACGCGTCCCACACACAAACCACATCAGAAGCGCCAAGCGGATTCAGATGGAATCAAATGTAAATCTGAGCGTCCTGTTCTGTAAATCTGAGCGTCCTGTTCTTGTGTGTGACCCACAGGAGGTGCTGAAGGCGTGCCAGGACTCCATCCAGCAGATTGTGGCCACCTACCTGACGCAGTACGTCAGGCAGCACAACCTGACCAACACCGCCGTCGTGGACACGCAGCTGAAGAACAGCCACCCCATCGTGTCTCAGTCCACCACGCCCACCGACGTGCGCGACATAAACCTCGTCACCGTGGATGACCAGAACCGTCTTATGACTCACTGAGGATCCACGTCGTCCAAAAAAAATCGAATGATGCCCAAAAGCTGATGCAAGCCAAGTGCGACGATGACGTACTGGTTTAAGACTCGGCGGTAATCTGCCGTCAGGTAACGCATGGGGTCACACAGAGCAGCGGAGTGTCGGCACTGTGACGTCACGGACCGGTCTGACGTCATTAGTGAGAAGACATTCTCAACCACGTCAGCGTCCCGACGATAAACGTCACATGATGCACTTCAGACTGTACTTCGAAGATGTGGACGGGAGACGTTAGATGGTCGAATACGGAGATCTTCCCACGTCTTGATATCTGAATTTGGCCACAAACTGACAGTGTGATCACAAACAGAATGATGATGCTTCTCTATCGGGCGCACGACGTGACCTGAGCTACCCAATGAAGACGCTTGTCGATTCGGTTCATAGCGTAGCTCATGAAGTTTTTAATTCCATCATGAGACGGGGGACCTTGTTTCCAATTTACCGTTCTGACCGCAATCACGAACCATATCTTCACCGGGAGGGGCGGGGGGTGGGGTGAGTCTTGTAATTTAAGGAAGAAAAGTGGAAATGAAGGAGAAAAAAAGGAGGGGAGGGGAGAAACAAGGGGACAGTATCTGTGCTCGATGCTATTTTGATACATTTTAAAAGTTTTTTTTTGCTTTTTTTTTTCCTTACGAGAAATGGATACGGAATAAAAGATGAAAGAAGAGTGTAAGAAAGGAAGTGCATGATAAATCCCTTTTGATCAGTGCGTGTTTGAATGCGATATGCTAACCACGGATGAGAGAGCATGTCCATTTTATTTAATAATACAAGAGTATCGGTCGTTAGAATGAATTAATTAATTTAAACGAGCGAGAGGGAAGTGTGTGCTTCAGCTGCAGAGAAGAGAATATTGACGCGATGTTATTTTTTGTAAGCGTTTCTTCGTTGTCAGGTGTGAATTGTACGGCCCAAATGATGATGATGATGCAAGGGAAAGGGGGAAGCAGACGAAAGGACGGCGGTGAGAGTGGTCGGGTTTGAAAAGCCAGCCTGGCTGCCGAGAGTGGTGGTCATCATTTCCTGTAGACCACAAGACTTTTGACTTTTTTGTACAAGGAGGGCGGTCCTGTTGTGTGTGGCCAACAGACGGTACTCTTGACAGACTGTGATTTGTCTTTCTCTTGAAAGACTCGCTATGCGACATGATGTGTTCAAAAGGGGGGACCATTTCTGTTTGGATTTGCTTTGATTTTGTCTGTCTTGTCGTCATTGGCAGTGTTGTTTGTTAACAGGGTTGATGTTGATGCCTTGCCTTTAATTAATTTCATTTAGATTCGATTGTTGTTTCCTGGCATGATTTTAATAATAATTCTGACGGAGTCGTGTTTTGTATTGTTTTTTTTTTTTTTTTTACGGCCCAGATGCTGAGGTTCAGAGAGTTTTGATGTGTACAGTTTACAGTTCTATTGTTAAGAATTATGTTGTTAGCGTGATTGATGCTCCTGCTTTTCCTCAGATATGCAGAGGTGCAACAGATATTATTTAAAAATAAATAAAGGAGAGTTTTTGGTTTGAAATGGAAATTTGCTGAGTATACAAAAATTAAAAAAGTAAAAACATGGGTGATAATTGTGAGTTTTGTCTTGACCGTTTAACGCCCACAGACTATGTGATTGAATTGGTGTACTCAACATAATGTAAGATGAAGCTGAATGAAAATGAAACACATTAACAAAGGAAGATTAATATTTAATCATAATCTTTATCGTATGTCCACTGAAGCTTATATTTAAGTTCTGTTAATGAAAAACTTCATTGTATGTATATGTAAATGTATTGAAAGTTAGCCTGTCGTATCGGGATTTGACATTGTGTTAAAAAAAAAAAAAAATCCCTGTTTTAATTATAGGATTGTGCAAACACCAACATAAGCAAAAACAAAAAAAAAACTAAAAAAAAGAAAAAAAAAAAAGAAAAAAAAAGATTGTGTAACGTTGGGAGATGATAGGTGCATTACTGCCATCATATGGTCCATTTTGGCACCTGGTTCACGTCGTACTGTCATTGTCTGCACTCTGATGTCAACAGTTCCAGTTCCCTGTTGTCATACTTCAACCCAAAAAAAAAATCATGGACCCCCCCCCCCCTCTCCTACCCGTCCCCCTCCTCCCGCCCCTACCCCCAAAGAAGTACTGAACTCGTTCATTCTTATCGTGTGGGTTTAAGATGCAAATGTGTTATCATTTGGGTTGAAGCTGCAAACGTGTTGTCGTTTAGGTTTTAACTGCAAAAGTGTTAGCATGTGGATTTAAGGTGCAAATACGTTATCGTTATAGTTTTCAGCTTCAAATGAGTTGTCATTTGGGTTTAAGCTGCAAAGTGTTATTGTTTGGGTTTAAAACTGCAAATGTGTTTTTCATTTGGGATCAAGCTGCAAATATGTTATCATTTGGGATTAAGCTGCACATGTGTTGTCATTTGGGTTTAAGCTGCACATATGTTATCTCAGCTTTGACCTCAGACCTTGGCTGTTGGCGGTGGGTCACAGGCCGCAAACGTCTCGGCAGGAATTGCCTGGAGATGGTGGTCCCTTAGGCTGCCCACGTCACTGGCTATCCCGGCATTCTTTCCCAGCTCGTAGATCGTCAACTTTCATCCACCCACCCGTTCTACTACATCCCCCCCCCCCCCCCCCCCCCCCTCCCCAGCTCTTCCCTCATCTTTCAGAAGACGATTAGAATTATTTATTCATAATCTCCTTCACAGGTGACGAACATTAAATTTTATATGTACAGTGGAGAGGAGGGAATGGAAGTTGCAGCTGATCGAATGGGGAGGGGCTGGGGTGGGACCAGGTGTGTGTGTGTGAGGGGGGGGGGGGGGGGTATGTTAATCAAGTGGAGTGTGTTCCAGACGACCATGATATGCCTGTTGCAAAAAGGAACGATAAGCCAGCATGTAAAGTTAACTAGGAGACCCCAGTTTACGCCTGGCTTTAGTGTTGTCACCCGTCATGCGTGTCGACTTATTTATTGTTCGAGTTTTGGGGGCCGATTTTGCAGCCTCTTTTGTTTGTTTATTTTTTGTTTATTTTGTTTTTAATTTTTTTTTTTTTTCCCCCATTGTTATAAAGGTAAGTTTTGCAAGGCACATCACGTGATCGACCATGCCAGTGTCGTTTTCAGTACAACGAGGCATTGACAGGTGTGTTGTTACACTGCGTTTCTTTTCCTTCACAGTATACACCCTGTTTCAAAGTGCACCTTTGAACGACGCGTTGGCTTATTATTATATAGGGCACGAAGGAGTTTGTGTGTATTCACCGATCGATGCACAAAACGGTATATGTGTGGTGTGGTGGAGTGTGTACGTGTGTTTGGCGCCGTGTTGCAAATGGTGTCCCAAGGTGGAATCGCCGTGAAGCTATTACTGATTACGAAAGTGACACTGGCTTTGGGTCCGTCGTCTTCAGGTTCCTCTGACGTTAGTTTTGTCTTACTGGCACACATTTGTTTTTTAACCTAGGGCCAACATCACAACGATTACCTTAGCCCGTGTCCTCAGCGACTTCTGCTCAAAAACTCCTTTACCACATCAAAACGAGTTCTGTGTTTGAGCAATGGAAGTGGGGGGGGGGCGGAGTTTTAAGTCATAACAACGGACAGTATTTGCTGTGATGATGATTCGATCTTGTTGTGGCTGTAGTCGCCAATACTGAAAGACGGTCAACGGGAACAGGCAGACACGTGGCAGTGGTGATCAGTCGGTGAGACGGAGGGAGAGAGAGAGTGAATGACTGATGTTGTGGCCAAGATGGAACCGCGAGGCTGAATGTTATCGTGCGAATCAGAGTGAAAGAATGGAAGTGCGTCCCGCCTGTGTCGTATATTTCTATATGATCGCCACCCCACCAGTTAATTTCTGGCACATAAACGCGTGTCGTCCCTCCCAAGGTACCTCTCTCCCCATCTTTTTTTTGTGCTGGCCTTACCGTTGATATTGTACATTATGCAAATGTGTAGTATCGCTAAAAATCGCCTCATTACCTCATGTGTGTGTTGTTGAAACCTTTTAGACCCGCCCCCCCAACCGCCACCAAAAAAAAAAAAGGTCTCTCGGATACCTGGTGTTCTTACGCTGTGTGTGTGTGTCGCCTACAGTGCCTTGCTGGTGCACTTCAGATGTTTGTGTGTCGCTCAGACAGAAATACAGAATGCTATATTTAAAGGACAGGTATTGTCACTGAATGCGATTATCATTTGTACAGTCATTTGTGCTATGCTGTATAGTTTCAGCTTATGATTGTGTACAGAAGAGTCTGACGCAGGCTTCTGTACACTGTCTTCAGACTCGGGTACTGAGCATCCGTATATTCGTAGTTTGAGAATGAAATGAAACGTGGTATCTTCGGGCAAGCACATGTGTCTCAGACAGTCTTTTTTTTTTTTTTTTTTTTTTTTTAAATTCTGTCTTTCAAGGAGGAGAGTGCAAATTTTTTCTGTGATAAAAGAACACCCGGGTAGCATACATTGCGTTTCGCGGATGGGTAATGAAATGTATTCCTAAAAAGAACACATGTACTCGCTTCTCAAGAGCAAACAATAAACAGGATCCATATTGTGTGCCTAGCTCTGCGTCGCCTTGCAACAGGTCTGTTCGATTCGGAGCTCACGTGACCGACTGAACTTAGTCGGCAAACGTTTCAGTGTTCGACGAGGATATCGTCCTGTCTTTTTTTCTTTCTTTCTTTTTTTTTTTCTATTTTTTTTTTTAAATACATGTTTGTTCTTGGTTAAAGTTTGCAGACAGAACTGGCCAATGACCAAGATGTTAGTAGACTTGTCTGTAGTCGCATATTGGTAAATGTGTTCTTCGTTGAAAGAACTGGCCTGACGCCAAACTGTTGGCGAACGATTTTCGTTGTCGTTGTTAGAACAGGCTGGGTGTCGAACTGTTAGCGAACGATTTGTTGCTAGAACTGGCCGTACTTACTCCGATCTTGTTTGCGAACGATTTGTTCGTTGGTAGAACTGGCATGACGCCAAACATGTTTGCGAACGATTTGTTCGTTGGTAGAACAAGCCGGATGTCGAATCTCGGCTAACGTGTTCTTGTTCATTTAGACAACTGCAGCCGAATCTGCTCGTGTTCGTTGAAAGATTTGGTCTGTTGTCGTATACTGGATATCGAACACGCACGTGTTCTGTGCTCGCTAACAGACTGGACCTCAGGATTGGAACTAAGCCAGTGAACATGTGTGTTCGATGAGGTGCATGAGAGGCGACATGAAGAGAAAGGTTCAGTGTCGGAAAGGAGGAGGAGCCTAGTACCGTTACCGTGTTCTTGTTTCCAGTTTGTTGCATACTTTGCATGTGTTATGATACAACTGGTTTTCAATTGGAGATACAGCGTTTTGTACTTTGGCCTGTTCCCCTCCCCCCCCCCCCCCCCCCCCCCCCCCCCCCCCCCCCTTCCCCATCTTCATTCCCATCGCATCCCTTCCTTCTCCACCCGGACCCTTTAACCTTTAACCGCTTGTTCTCTCCAACCTCTCAAAAATGTGATTTTGCTGTCTTCTTATTTTGAAACGCAACAGCAGTTTTTACACACGCACGCACGCGCACACACACACACATACACACACACATGCACGCACACACGCACGCACGCACACACGCACGCGTTATCCTTTCATCATGGAGGTTCTGGTTCTTTAGCCGATTTAATAATTATAGTTCTTTATATTTATCTTACAACGAAATCACTGGAGAGCAAGCCAGCAGAAGTGTTATTTATTTTTCTTTTCTTTAATTGTAATGCTGCTTACAACGAACAGTACGTGAGAAATATCGATGTTCATTTGTCCTCAGTTGTGTTTCATGATAATTATTATTATTTTTTTTTTAATGTACAGCGGATATGAAATAAAACTGATTGAAATTTGTCGCAAACTGATTGAAATCTGTCGCAAAGGAAATGAGGACTATGCAGACTATGTATGTGGGCGAGTCTGCCAGTGTGCGTCATCGTTGTCGCCATCCTCTCTCTCATTGAATGTTCGAATGTATACATATTCTCTCTCTCTGCATGTGTGAATGCATAAATGTTCTCTCTCTCTCTCTCTCTCTCTCTCTCTCTCTCTCTCTCTCAAACAGCATTTTATATCAAGCGTAGTATAAGTACAAAGCAGCACACATTAACAAGCTCTCAAGATCTCTCAGTAACTCGCAACAAAATCAGATAACGCATAAAATTTACTTATGTTTATATACGTTTCAAAATCCAGAAATGCACGCGCGCGCGCGCACACACACACACACACACACACACAACATCGGGGAAAACACACATGCACACGAATGTGGCGCCCTATGCTCACAGAAGTTCCAAATAGAGTACTTTTCGTTGATTTTCGGCCAAACTCCTCATAATGACAGACACCAAACAACCCACCTTCTACCTGCTCCCTAAAATACACAAAAACCAATACACCTGGCAGACCCATTGTATCTGCATGCAGCTGCCCTACAGAACACATTTCACTGTACTTAGACTCTCTCCTCCAACCCATCGTACAAGGCCTCCCCACATACCTCAAAGACACTACACACACACTCAACATGATTAATTCATACAACACAGATCCCACTTTTTAACCCAGCCTCCTCTTTACACTTGATGTCGTCTCTCTCTACACTTCCATCCCTCATGCTGATGGACTGAAGGCCCTCGTATTCTTCCTTAACAAACGGCCCCCTAACCAACAACACCCTCCCAAAGCTACGCTGGTCAGACTTGCAGAATTAGTCCTCACCCTCAATATTTTTTAATTTAACAACCATACATTCTCACAAATCAGTGGTGTTGCTGTGGAAACCAAAATGGGACCATCCTATGCCTGCCTCTTCATGGGACACCTAGAATACCGCCTACTAACCTCTTACACAGGCCCAACACCAAGCTCTACAAAAGATACATAGATGATGGATTGGGAGCCACATCCATGCCAGAACATGACCTCCAGAATTTCCTCAACTTTGCTCAGACCTTCCATCCATCCATCCAGCTGACCTACACCATTTCACCGTCAGTTAACTTCCTGGACATCACTATCTCCCTCAAAGATGGACTGCTTCAAACCTCAGTCTTCTACAAACCTACTGATGCGCACTCATACCTGGACTACACATCTTCCCCACCACCAGTCCACTAAAAACAGCATTCCATATTCTGAATTCCTTCGCCTACGCAGACTCTGCTCTAGCGAAGAAGATTTCACTATATAAGCCGCCAAAATGTCTGATTTTTTTTCACCAACCGTGGATACCCTAGTGCCGTCATCAATGATGCTCTCAGCCGCACTGCAGCTAAATCCAGAACATCTACTCTGGAAACTAAACCTCCCAAAGAGACAGACAGACCCACTGCCTGCTTTCTCTTCCATCCTCGCAATCTGCCCATCTGCAGGATCCTGAAGTCTAACTGGCACATAGTAGAAAATCATAAACCTGCCTTTGAGACCAAACCAATGATCACTGTCAAACGTGACAAAAACCTCAACGACCTACTGGTGCGCTCTAAGCTGAACAAAATATCCACACCTAAGCCACCAGGTACTTTCCCCTGCTCAAAACCCAACTGCAAAATCTGCTTTCACCAAACCAGACACCATCTTACATGGCCCCCACGGGCTCTTTCACTATTAAACGCACTTTCTCCTCCTGCCAGAGCCACAATATTGTGTATGCCATCCACTGTCAGCTGTGCGGTAAGATCTATGTAGGTGAGACATCTCGCACACTTGAGACGCGCATCTCTGAACACCTGGCCGACATCCGCCACCATCGGCCCAAACCAGTCGCCCTACACTTCAACCATGTCCAACACAACATCAACCATGTCAAAGTCTTGGCACTTTGGCAATCGAAGAGTGACAACTTGGAACGCCTTATGCAGGAATCTTATCTCATTGCCAAACTGGGCACTGTCCATCCTCATGGCATCAACGTCCAAAAGTAG
>JADBJO010001198.1:345000-347500 GCA_016801955.1 Conus betulinus
TCCATACTCACTACATGTAGCACAGTCAAAAGGTTATGCCAGGAGCGATGAGCGCGTGGGCAGAGCGTTCCAACCGTCTGGATCGGAGAAGGGTAGTGGGGGATGGGGCAGAAGGGATGCATGGCAAGCGGAGGGAGGAGGGGTAGGGGGAAAAGGGCATAGGGGTACCAGGAACGGGTCCAGGCCATCTTTTGTGGATGAGCACATTTCCTCCTCCTCCTCCTCCTCCATCTCCCCCTCCCCTCCCTCTCCTTCCTCTCCACTCCCACCCCTACCCCCACCCCACATCTGAAGACCCAAATTAACGGACCTGCTCGTGCCTAGTAAAACCCAGTACGCTTACAGCCGGTCAAATGCGGAAATGAAAGATCTTGTAATCCATGTCATTATTCGATAGTTTACGAAAAACAAACGTCAACAGATAACAACAGAATTAACAACAATCCGTGTCATCATTCGATAGTTTACGAAAAACCAACATCAACAGATCACAAAAAGAGTTATCAACAACCAGTGTCTTATCTTTGTTTCTTTCTACGTACGCAGGCTGATACTCCTGCGGACACTGCCTGTACAGACAGGCAGTGGAGTTTTGTGTGTACGACCGTTTTTTCCCGCCATTAAGGCAGCCATACTCCATCTTTGGGGAAACAATCCGTGTCATCATTTGATACTTGCTCTCCCACCTCTATCGCCTGAACATATCGTACACAGATGAGCGCCCATGTGGCACTGGCCCACAAAACCCAGCCCACGTACTTCAGTCCTGTCCCACGTTCGACAGCCTGCGGCGCGTGAGTTCTGGCCCGGTGGAGTGGAACTCCAAGAAAAGCTGTGGGGAACGGCGGACTCACTCCGACGGACCGCTGACTTTGCCCAAGCTACCGAACTTTCTATCTGACCAGCATGACCAGGCAACGCAGAAGAAGAAGAATTCGATCGTTGACGAAAATACAAACATCAACAGATCACATCAGAATGATCAGCCAACTGATGTCGGACATGGTCAGAAACTACTCTGAGGGATAACACTGGAAGAAGATGAGAGAGGGGAAGAGGGGTGGGCAAGAAGGCTGGTAGGGGGATGGAGAGGGATGGATACTGTATGGGAGGGAGGGAGGGGAGGGCTTGGCGAGGGGGACCGGGAGGGCTGGGGGCTGGGGGAGGTGGGGGGGGGGGAGGGGGGGCTTAAAGTCTTGATCTCTTAGTTCCTCTTCGTGTACTTCACCCTCAGAATCATGCAACACAAACATACTGCGGTCCGCTAGACATATCCTCGTCCAGACCTGAATTGTTCTCTTAATTAAACCCGAAAGACAAATGACGAGCACAAGAGGAAAGGAAAGGGTAAAAACAAACAAACAAACAACAACAACAACAACAAACTAAAAACAAAGAAGAAGGCAAACTAAAAGGGGGGTTGGGGGGGGGGGGGGGGGGGGGGGGGGGGGGGGGGGCGGGGGGAGTGATGAGGCGAAAGGAGACAAAGGAATCACTGGTGTAGGGGTGCGGACGGGGGGGATGGACAGGAATGTGTCCGTCGAGACGATCCCCCCATCCCCTCCTTCCCTTCGTACTGCCTCCCTCCTTCCCATCCTCCTTCTGCTGGTCACCCCCTCCCCCCCCCCCCCCCCCACACACACCACACACACACATCCCCCATCCCCCTCCCTCTCTCCACACTCTTCCTCCGCCTACGGGCAACATGCAGCGAAAGTGCGTTTAAGCGTGGGAAACACGGAACAAGCGGGACTTGATCCAGCTCGTGATAGACATTTTATTGTACGGTGGAAGCTGCGCGGAGGTGGACTGGACTTCTCTCTCTCTCTCTCTCTCTCTCTCTCTCTCTCTCTCTCTCTCTCTCTCTCTCTCTCTCTCTCTCTCACACACACACACACACACACACACACACACACGCACACACACACACACCACGACCAGTCTTGACTCCTTGTGAGCCGTGTAAGCAGCATGAGAGAGGGGGGGGGGGGGGGGGGGGGGGTTATGGGGGGGGGGGGGGGGGGGAGCAGAGAGGGATGGGGGGGGGGGGGAGGGGGATACGGCTGAGGGAGGAGGACAAAAGGGAGAAGGTATCATCATGTCTGTGTGTCTGTCACACCTGCCTAACTCTTCCCCTTACCCATACACCGACACGGAGGCTTTCAAGATCTAGGTGGAGATTGAATGACGATTTGCTGAATTACATCGTAAATCTAGACTGTATAGCTCCTCTCCCTCCCTTTTTTCTCTCCGTTTTCCTTCACCCCCTCTCCGCCTCTCCTAGTTTCCCCTCTGAAGACTGAGTGGGATTTGTTGTTATAGAGTCATGTAGGCCGTTTCCAAATCTTCCCCCCCCCCCCCTCCTCTCTCTCTCTCTCTCTCTCTCTCTCTCTCTCTCTCTCCTCTCTCTCCCATGTCTCCCTTTTCCCGTTCGGAAGATCAGGTCATGGTCAACTGAGTCAATGTCTACCTCAAAGTCGACTGATCTTTGTCAGTTTGC
>JADBJO010001198.1:355000-357500 GCA_016801955.1 Conus betulinus
GGAGACCGTATGCATAGCGATAGGCTGGTGGGAAAGTCTACGGACTTACTTGTGACTCATCCCACAGATGTAGAGTTAAATGTCGGCGGTACAACCTGTAGACTAAAATGACAGTAGCAGGCCTAACAAACCATAGAGTTAGAGTTGAACGTCACTGGTGCTACTTATGGAGCTAAAGTGTCTGTGTCACAACGCACAGAGGTAGAGTTAGCTAGATATCGGTTGTACAACACACGAACTTAAAACGAGTTAAAACGATTACTAATCGTACAATCCACAAACTTAGATTTAACGTCAGTGGTACAACCTACAAACATACAGTGAAGTGTCTATGATACAACCCACGGACTTGAAATATCAATGGTACAACCCACGGACTTAAAATTAAATGTCAATGGCACAACTCACGGACTTAAAGTTAAATGTCAATGGTACTACCCAAGGATTTAAAGTTAAATGTCAGCGGTACTACCCACAGACTGAACGTTAAATGTCAATGGTACTACCCACGGATTTAAAATTAAATGTCAGTGGTACTACCCACGGATTCAAAGTTAAATGTCAATGGTACTACTCACGGACTTAAAATTAAATGTCAATGGTACAACTCACGGACTTAAAAGTTAATGTCAGTGGTACAACCCACGGATTTAAAGTTAATTGTCAATGGTACAACCCACGGACTGAAAGTTAAATGTCAGTGGTACAACCCAGGGACTGAGAGTTAAATGATGGTGGTACAACCCACGGACTTAAAGTTAAATGTCAATAGTACAACCCACGGACTGAAAGTTAAATGTCAATGGTACAACCCACGGATTTAAAGTTAAATGTCAATAGTACAACCCACGGACTGAAAGTTAAATGTCGGTGGTACAACCCGCGGACTTAAAGTTAAATGTCAATAGTACAACCCACGGACTGAAAGTTAAATGTCCCATAGTACAACCACGGACTTAAAGTTAAATGTCAGTGGTACAACCCACGGATTTTAAAGTAAATGTCAATGGTACTACTCACGGACTTAAAAGTTTAATGTCAGTGGTACAACCCAAGGACTTAAAGTTAAATGTCAATGGTACTACTCACGGACTTAAAAGTTATATGTCGGTGGTACAACCCACGGACTGAAAGTTTAATGTCGGTGGTACAACCCACGGACTGAAAGTTAAATGTCGGTGGTACAACCCACGGACTTAAAGTTTAATGTCGGTGGTACAACCCACGGACTTAAAAGTTTAATGTCTGTGGTACAACCCACGGACTGAAGGTTAAATGTCAATGGTACAACCCACGGACTTAAAGTTACATGTCAATGGTACAACCCACGGACTTAAAATTAAATGTCAATGGTACAACCCACGGACTTAAAGTTTAATGTCAATGGTACAACCCACGGACTTAAAGTTAAATGTCAGTGGTACAATCCACGGACTTAAAAGTTTAATGTCGGTGGTACAGCCCACGGACTTAAAAGTTTAATGTCGCTGGTACAACCCACGGACTTAAAGTTAAATGTCGGTGGTACAACCCACGGACTTAAAAGTTTTAATGTCGGTTGTACAACCCACGGACTTAAAGTTTAATGTCGGTGGTACAGCCCACGGACTTAAAAGTTTAATGTCGGTAGTACAACCCACGGACTTAAAAGTTTAATGTCGGTGGTACAGCCCACGGACTTAAAAGTTTAATGTCGATGGTACAACCCCACGGACTTAAAGTTAAATGTCGGTGGTACAGCCCACAGACTTTAAAAGTTTAATGTCGGTGTACAACCCACGGACTTAAAGTTAAATGTCGGTGATACAGCAGCCCACAGACTTAAAAGTTTAATGTCGGTGGTACAACCCACGGACTTAAAGTTAAATGTCGGTGGTACAGCCCACGGACTTAAAAGTTTAATGTCGGTGGTACAACCCACGGACTTAAAAAGTTTAATGTCGCTGGTACAACCCACGGACTTAAAAGTTTAATGTCGCTGGTACAGCCCACGGACTTAAAAGTTTAATGTCGGTGGTACAGCCCACGGACTTAAAAGTTTAATGTCGGTGGTACAGCCCACGGACTTAAAAGTTTACTGTCGATGGTACAACCCACGGACTTAAAGTTAAATGTCGGTGGTACAACCCACGGACTTAAAAGTTTACTGTCGGTGGTACAACCCACGGACTTAAAGTTAAATGTCGGTGGTACAACCCACGGACTTAAAAGTTTAATGTCGGTGGTACAACCCACGGGCTTAAAGTTTAATGTCGGTGGTACAACCCACGGACTTAAAGTTTAATCGGTGGTACAGCCCCCACGGACTTAAAGTTAAATGTCAATGGTACAACCCACAGACTTAAGGTAAAGTGCCAATGGTACAACTCATAGATTTAAGGTCTAATATCAGTGGCACAAACCATGGGCTTAGAGTTAAGTGTCAGTGATGCAATCCACGTGCTGAGAGCTAGATGTCAGTGACGTAGCCCATGGACTCAAAGTTTTTAATGTCAGTGAC
>JADBJO010001198.1:372500-375000 GCA_016801955.1 Conus betulinus
GTACTTCTGTCTGCTTTGTATTGTTAACTGTTTGAAAAGGATCTTGGGATCAGAAGGCGCCTAACACCTTGTCCTATTCTTGTTTCTTGTGTCGCTTACTCGGTGGGTTTTAAATCCAGAGTGTTTTAATCATTAAGAAACTTCGAGATTCAGCGTACTTGGTATTGTTCTGCGTTATCCTCCTTTATTAGTAGGCTGAACACGGTCTTGCAATCGTTTCTTAGTGCTAATGATCATATAAACTGAAACTGATCTTTACGTTTTTAAATTCCAATTTTTTTCCTTTCATAAGTATGTTGAAATGCTATATCATCCAGTTTTGAGTGATTCCGTAAAGACACGATTCACAAGAAAGTGCTAGGAACAAAAGTTTCTGTTCAGTTTTAACTTTTTAATTAAGTTAAAAAACCAAATTTTCAGTTTTTAAGTTTATCATGAAAGTAGATCTCCGTTTGTGTAAGCCTGTACAGTGTGTGTGTGTGTGTGTGTGTGTGTGTGTGTGTGTGTGTGTGTGTGTGTGTGTGTGTGTGCTTTTTTATCTTACAGTCTGATAGATTTGGCAAAAGAATCTATAAACAAAGCGACTGCAAGAATAAGAATTTAATGCGGCCGCTTTGCTTGAAGAAGCACTTTTTTTTTCATTCATCACTCGACCAAATGTATCTGCTTCTAACTCCATCAATTCAACCCCAGTTGACAAGACATGCATTTTACATTTCTGTGGTTAAAATCCTTTTCTAAACTCGAAACACAGTGCATGTTAATGTTCTTCCAAATCTGTTTTTAACCCTTTCACCGCCATAGGCGCCTTTTGTTAATCTGGTTTGTGATCCTGCGGAGCAATGCTCCATTCATCTGTTTTCCTGTTCCTCTCTCTCTCTCTCTCTCTCTCTCTCTCTCTCTCTCTCTCCTCTCTCTTTCCACATCCTCATACACGTACACATGCACGCGGATACTCATACATCACACACACACACACACACACACACACACACACACACAGAGTAAAACGGAGTTGAGGACGGGAGACTAGGGGAGGGAGAGGAAAGAGAGGGCGCGAGGGGGGGGGGGGGGGGGGGGGGAGGGAGGGGGAGATGGAGGAACCTGGGACTCATTTATTGACAGGTTTCGTGTCAAGTACACCCGTCGACATACTAAAGGAACGGGTCAGTCAGTGCTATTTTTGGGAACCTGATGAAACACGTCTCTTCGCCTTTGTGTTGAGTCAACTGTTTCTGTCGGGTCTACCCACTCACTGTCTGATCAATCTTAACCGCCGTTGTCCGCTTACGCGGTACCACGTTCACGTCATTGCCACCACCAACAAACGTGGCAGAGTCCAGACGCATGGGAAAAGTGTCTTGCATCTTGCAGTGGTGGATCCTGCTGCTATGTGGTTCCAGCATGTCAGTGGATCCAGCATCTAGCTGGAACCGGTATCTATGGAATCTTTTTTTTTTTTTTTTTTTTTTGCTGTCCCCAACTTCCGCGCCACCTCGAACGACAACACGTTAAAATGGGCAGTGAAAGTGTGTGTGTGTGTGTGTGTGTGTGTGTGTGTGTGTGTGTGTGTGCGCGCGCGCGCGCGCGCGTGCATGTGCTGCATGCCAGCGGATTCGAACACGTAACATCTGACAGTGATCCCGGAGTTATACCACTGTACTAATGAGTCTAATTAAGCACCCGAGCCAGTCGATACGCCCGTCTATCTATCGATGTATATGTATACTGTTCAAAAAAAGAAACAAATGGGCTGCTTAACAAAAAAAAAAAAGGGTTTTAATTTTCAAAAAAATTCCCAAAAAATTATTAAGCAAAATTTCATCGTGCAAAGTGACATGAATACAAAACAATACATTCCAAAAACCAAAGAAGACCGTCAAATCAGTCATTAAAGACAACAATAATGTTTTTGAGGGCCGCCATCAGTAGTGGGTGTGGCCACCTTCGGCAGCGACAACTTCCCGGCACCTGCGCGGCATGGAGTCGATCAGACGCCTGATGAGCTGCTGTGGCAGGTCGTCCCACTCCTCCTGCAAGGCGTTGAACAGCTCTTGGGGGTTCGCCGGCGCCTCCCGTCGTCCACGCACGCGCCTGTCCAGCTCGTCCCAGAGATGTTCTATAGGGGTCATGTCGGGCGACATGGACGGCCAGGTCAGCACGTGGACGTCGTGACGGGCGAGGAACTCGGTGGTGAGTCTAGCTGCATGAGGGCGGGACGTTGTCATGCTGGAACACGGCCCCAGGGAGCCCGAGAAGGGGGAGGGCGTGTGGGCGCAGAATTTCGTCCACATAGCGCTGGGCGTTCAGGCGGCCTTGGACGTGAACCAGGTGGCTTCGTTGACCAGAACTGATGGCCCCCCACACCATAACGCCTCCGCCACCGTGGGGGTGGTGCCTCATCCACACAGTTGGGGGCGTATCGTTCGTTTTGTCGCCTGTACACCCTCCTCCGCCTGTCATGCCACTGGACAAGAAAATACGACTCGTCACTGAAGAC
>JADBJO010001198.1:387500-390000 GCA_016801955.1 Conus betulinus
GATGTGTGTGTGTGTGTGTGTATGTGTGTGTGTGTGTGTGTGTGTGTGTGTGTGTGTGTGTGTGTGTGTGATGTGTGGTGTGTTATGGTTTATGAAGTGATGTGACCGTGTTACACATGATGTAGCGTGTTGTGGTATATGATGTGGTGTGTGTTGTGTTGTGTTGTGTTGTGTTGTGTGTGTGTGGGGAATGTTATGTGGTGTATGTTGTGTTGTGACAGATGTGTGTGTGTTGGAGTTGTGGTATGTGACGTAGTGTGTGTCATAATGTAGGACATGGTGTGGTGTGCGTTGTGGTGTAGTGACGTTATGTCGTGGTATGTGATGTGGTGTGTGTTGTGACATGCGGGTGTGCTGTATCGTGGACTGTGCTGTGTTGTGCTGTGATGTGGTGTGCATTTTGTGGTGGTGGTAAGTGTTGTGTTGTTTGATAAGATGTGTGTTGTGGTATGTGATGTGTTGTGTTGGGGTATTTGTGATGGTATGTTGTATAGTGTTAAGTTACACCGTGTTGTACTATCGTGTTACATTGCATTGTAATGTGTTGTGATGCATTGCGATGTGTAGTATTGCGTATTGTTACATAGTGTTGTGTTTTATTGTATGATATTGCATTGCGTTCTTTAAAATAGAGATGTCTTACAATCAAATTCACTGTTCTCTCCCAGGGGTGAGCACGTCGCAACAATAGAGAGCCACACAGGTGGTTTTTTTTTTTTTTTTTTTTAGGGTGAGGCTGTGGTTTCCTGTAAACCTATCAATTGTGTGTGTGTGTGTGTGTGTGTGTGTGTGTGTGTGCGTGTGTGTGTGTGTGTGTGTGTGTGTGTGTACGGAATTTTGTATACAGACAGCTTTCTCTTTGCACGGGGCTGTTCTAAAGTGCACCAAGTAGAGTCTCCTCCGAAACACTTGCACTCAGACCTCCAGTGGAGTGTGTTGTGGAAAGAGAGGTGGGTGGAAGAATAAGAGAGGAGGGAAGGGCAGGGAGCGGAGAAAGGGGAGGGGGTGTAAACAGAAACTCGTCCTGCGTCAGATTCGAACCACGCAGGTCAGATCCTGTCTCTCGCTAAATGAGTGGTTTATCCACTGAGCCACAACCTGCTAGCGAGCTAGGACCCAAACCGCCGTGTTAATTGCTTCCGGAGACACAGAATAGTTATAAGAAAAAAAAAAAAAGACAGAAAGGCGTGTAAATGAGTCATAATGAAGCACCTGATTTTCCTTGCCTCATTAGTATAATATGACCACGACGAAAGTGATGTTTGTCTTGTCATCCCCAGCCTCGTCCCCCCTCTCCCGTCCCCAACTTGTACCCCCCATGTCCATCGTTCCTGCCTCTCCCTGCCCCCCCCCCCCTCCCCTGTTCAAACACAACCTCCACTTCCTGCCTACCTCCTGCTTTAATATTTTTCCATCCTGATCCTACCTATCCCTGTTCAAAGCTTTAACTTCATAAACACACACGCGCGCGTGCGCGCACGCACACACACACCACACACACACACACACACACACACACACACACACACACACACACACACACACACACACACACAAATCGCTTCGAATCTTACTCGAAGATGTTTTTGTCCTATCTCTTCAGTTGCTCTTGCAGTCACTGTAAGTGTGTGCGTGGCGGTGAGGGGGGGGGGTGGGGGGGGGGGGGGGGTGCGAGGAGGAGGGGCTCTCTCTGTGTGAGCTTGTCTCTTTCGGACGATAACAGAAATATCGAATGCTTCATTTTGTCTTCCAGCATGTCTCTGTGGCAGTTCCGTTCCGTGATGTTTCCACTTTCCAGTCAAAAAAACAAACAGTCCTCTTAAGTCTGTGCTATTTTTAGTCGCTTTCTATACATATCAGATTAGTAATCAAGCGGGAACATTAGAGATTTTCTCTAGAGACCGTAAAAATCAGCCGAACCTCCAAAGGGAGGTCAGCAGTGTACAGGTGCAAGCAAGACGACAGCTGTTTCGATCTGTGGAGAAGGTCATCGGACTTGCCATTGGTTTCAACTGAGGAGAAGGTCTTCCGTGCAAACAAACAGCAGTTGCTCTTAACTCAGGGGGTATTTCTCGCCTGCGAAGGACATACTGTATAATTCCGGGGTCTGTTGTGTGTTTTATTTACATTTGCCTTCTTACAACTAAAGGTATTCTATGAGTATTTCATTCCATTTATATTTCTCAGGTGAGGTTAGAACAAGGGCTGAGTGCGAGGCCATTCTGCGTGTCTCCATTTTTTATATATGTCATTACACAAACCAGAAGTGTCAGCCCTAAGCTCTCTCCTTCAAAGGATCAACAGAACTTTTGATATCTGACGTTCAAAGAAAGTGTTGACATCTGACGAAAGCTCTGGACAACCTTTTTCAAGGGATGAAAAGAACTGTTGACATCTGACGCTATATTTGAATTCTGTTTTGAAAGATAAGAAGAACTGTTGACATATGACGTTATGTTTGGAGACGGTTTCAAACGAAGAAAGGAACTGTTCACAACTG
>JADBJO010001198.1:412500-415000 GCA_016801955.1 Conus betulinus
TGGAGTGTAGATCCCTTCATCTGTGTGTGTTGGTTTGTCTGTCCGTCTGTCAGCAATTTCACGCAAAACTTTCGCAGCCGATTTTTACCAAACTTGATGGAAAGATTGTACCTGGCCGAAGGATGAAGCCTGTACATTTCAGAGCAGATTCAGATCAAAGGGAGTGAATCTAAGAATTCTTGTTAAGGAAACTCTTCAACCTTGGTGGACGTTTGTGGTCTTGCGGGTGTCCATCTATAAATAAAAAATGAATAGGGTAACTCTTGCTGCCATGATGAAATCATTACACCCCCATAAATCTACCTAGCATGAATGACAAAATAAAGCACAAGAACAAACAAGGACACATCCCCGAAAAAAAGGAAGGATGTTCATCTAGTTTTGTCTCTTTGATGAAAGATTATCAACTGTTTAAACATATCCGGTTATGATCGAGGTAAGTTGTGAGGTTTGTTATCTTTTCGTTTTGAGGTTTGTTCACTTTTTGTGTTGAGGTTTGTTGTCTTGTCGTGTGGAGGTTTGTTGTTTTGTCGTGTGGAGGTTTGTTGTCTTTTCGTGTTGAGGTTTTGTTGCCTTTTCGTGTTAAGGTTTTGTTGTCTTTTTGTATTGAGGTTTGTGTCTATTCGTGTTGAGGTTTGTTATTTTGTTCGTGTCAAGGTTTTTTTGTTTGTTTTTGCATGAGGAGGTTTGTTCTCTTTTCGTCTTGAGGTCTCTGTCTTTTCATGTGGAGGTTTGTTGCCTTTTTTGTGTTCAGGTTTGTGTCTTTTTATATTGAGGATTGTTGACTTTTCGTGTTGAGTTAGTTGTCTTTTCGTGTTGAAGCTTTTTGTCTTCTCGTGTTGAGGTTTATTAACTTTTCGTGTGGAGGTTTGTTGCTTTGTCGTGTGGAGGTTTGTTGCCTTTTTTGTGTGGAGGTTTGTTGTCTTTTCCTGTTGGCCTTTGTTGTCTTTTCGTGTTGAGGTTAGTTGTCTTTTCGTATTGAGTTTTGTTGTTTTCTCGTGTTGTGGTTTCATAACTTTTCGTGTGCAGACTTTTTGTTTTGTCGTGTTGTTTGTTGTCTTTTTTTCGTGTTGAGGTTTATTGACTTTTCGTGTTGAGTTTGTTGTCTTTTCGTGTTGAGGTTTGTGATTTATCGTGTTGAGGTTTGTTTCTTTTGATGTTAAGGATTGTTGTCTTTTCGTGTTGAGGTCAAGTGTCTTTTCGTGTTGATGTTAGTTGTCTTTTCGTGTTGCTGTTTGTTAACTTTTAGTGTGGAGGTTTGTTGTTTTGTCGTGTGGAGGTTTGTTGTCTCTTCGTGTTGAGTTTTTTTTTGTGTGTTGAGGTTTGTGATTTATCGTGTTGAGGTTTGTGATTCATCGTGTTGAGGTTTGTGTCTTTTTGTGTTGAGGTTTGTTCTCTTTTCGTGTTGAGGTTTGTTGTCTTTTCGTGTTGAAGTTTGTCTTTTCGTGTCGAGGTTTAACGTCTTTTCGAGTTGAGGTTCATTGTCTTGTCGTGTTGAGGTTTATTGTCTTGTGTTGAGGTTAATTGTCTTGTCGTGTTGAGGGGCCGTTGTCTTTTCGTGTTGAAATTTGTGTGTCTTTTTTGTGTGGAGGTTTGTTGTCTTTTCGTGTTGAGGTTTGTGTCTTTTCGTATTGAGGTTTGTTGTCTTTTGGTTATCAGGACAGGACTTTTTCTTCCCACATTGTGTGATGAAAGCCCTAAGAAGGACCTTTGCGGTCGGCTGGGCTGTAAATACATTGAAACTGAAGTGAGTGTGCAAGATGGGAGGGGCGTTTTTCTGCTTCATTTGAAAGATTTACCCAATCTGACAGATTCTTGACACCGACTCGACTTTTCAAGCTTTGTTGAAAGTGACTGATGGCTTAGACAGTCCTCTCTCTCTCTCTCTCTCTCTCTCTCTCTCTCTCTCTCTGTGTGTGTGTGTGTGTGTGATATTTTTTCACTTTCAGCATCACCGTCGGGTGTTCAACCCATCCCATGGCCCCCTACCCACCCACCCATCCGATCCCACCACCACTACTACCACCATTACCACCCTGCCCCCCTACCCATCCCACGTCCCGTCTTGTCCTTACCGACTTTCTGCTTGTCGCACTCTTTTTTTTTTTTTTTTTCTTAATTTCTCCTCCCCTCCCCCCCCCCCCCCCCCCCCCCCCCCCCCCCCTCCCTCTTCAGCAATAGCCCGTTAGTTTTGCAGGCATTACAATTCCCCCCCCCCCCCCCCCCCTCACATCCTCCCTCACACCCCCTACCTCTTTTTCAGCCCGTAGTTTTGCAGGCATTACAATTCCCGCCCCCCCCCCCCCCCCACCATCCTCCTCACACCCCACCTCTACCCTCATGCAACATCCCGTCCCCTCATCCTCCCTCCCACCGTCTATTCTGCACACACACACACACACACACATATATAGACGGGAACACCAATGAAATCCTCATTACCTCAACAACAGATCGGACGGCCAGGAACCAATCACATCCCAGCTTTGGCCCTCCCATG
>JADBJO010001198.1:420000-425000 GCA_016801955.1 Conus betulinus
GGGGGGCGACTCTCCATCCTGACCTCCTGTCAAGTTCAATCAGACATTGATCCAGCCTCTGTCTCCTTCTGTCTCCCTCCCTCCACCTGTTCCCGCCTCCTCCGTTGCCTCCCCTTCCTCTGTTGCATTCTCTCCCTGTCAGGTCTTCTTCCTCCTCCTCTCCTCCTCTCTTCTTCTTTTTCTTCTTCTTGTTCTTCTTCTCTTCTGCTTCTTCTTCTCTTCTGCTTCTTCTTCTTCTTCTCTTTCTTCTGCTTCTTCTTCTTCTTACTTTTTCATCCTCTTTTTCTTCTTCTTCTTCTTCTCCTTCTCCTTCTTCTATTCTAATTCTACCTTCTATTCACTCTCTCTCTCTCTCTCTCTCTCTCTCTCTCTCTCTCTCTCTCTCTCTCCGCCTCCTCCTCCTCCTCCTCTTCCTCTCCCGCCTTTTTCCTCTTCCTCACCGTCTCCCTCTTCCTTCTTCTTGTCCTCCTCCTCCTCCTGGTCCTTCTCCTTCCCCCCTCTTCTCTTCCTTCCCATGGTCGTCACGTTCGATGCGAGTATGACATTTTCCCCATCTTCTGTATCACCGATGATCAGTGGTGTCTTTTAAACATGAACCTTAACTCATAAGCTAACGGGTATAGATGGGTGGGTGCCCCGGCTGGCTAAATGGTAGAACCTCGAAGGGGGACATTGAACTGGTGGTGTCCTGACTAAGCTGGATTTGAACCCGTCGCCGCTGAACACCATCGACTTGATGACTCACCAGCAGTGCTGAGTCCCCTCCGGCGGGTTTCTTTGCGACGACCGACCTGACATACAAAGCCTGCGGCGGGATGCACGTGCGTGTGGCCATGTATGAGAAAGTCTGAATGAATGGTGTGTGGAAACTGCCACTGAAAAGGCATGGAAGACGACTGAAAAAAAAAAAAAAAGTTTCCAAAGGAATGTCATTTCATTCGTTGGTTCGTAAGTCGATTCATGAAAACTCTGATTAGCTTGAAGGTTTGTGCACGTGTTCTTCTTTTTTTTCCTTCTTTTTTTCTTTCCCTTAACCCTTCTCTCTCTTCTCTCTCCTTCCTCTCTCTCTCTCTCTCTCTCTCTCTCTCTCTCTCTCTCTGTCTCTCTAGCAATTAGCATGCTTTCTGTCCCTAGATTGTATTGACGACGTGCTAAGCAACTGCAAAATACGTGGTTGTGATATGACTTCTCTTGACGTGCAGCTGGTACCTGTTTCCGTTTATCAAATCACATAGCACGTCAGTTGCTACTAGCCCTTAACAGGATAATCTCTTTTTTTTCCCCTCGGGGCCTCGGTTGCATGCAGGTCGGCCACGTGGTCGCGCAAGTGTTAAAATGTATCGTTTGAGGTATAACTGCTGCCAGTTAGTCTCTCTCTCTCTCTCTCTCTCTCTCTCTCTCTCTCTCTCGCACACACACACACACACACACACACACACACACACACACACACACAGTGTGAAAAACAACACAGACAGTCAGACCGAGCAGAGAGAGAGAGAGACAGAGAGAGAGAGACACAGAGAGAGAGAGAGAGAGGACGAATAAGGGCGAGAGAAAGGGGACTGGAGGAGGAAGAAGAAAGAGGGACATACAGAAGCGCGTGGATAAATCATACCATCTCGTTCGAGCGTCGATCGAAATTCAGTTTAAGAGAAAAAAAAAAAAAAAAAGAAAAGAAAAAAAAAAAAAAAAAAAAAAAAAAAAAAATGATAAATGAAAAAGGCGAAGCAGGCAAAAAAAAAAAAAAAAATGCAATGGAAACAGAGCGTTTCAGTGGCCCGTCTTTGAAGCGAGCTGTGTTCAATACGAGGTGTAAAGTGGTAACTTCCCTTGCATTCTCTTCTTTGGGCTCGGACGGCGTGGCCAACCTCGCACCCACCCACCACCACCACCTTGCAGTTAAATCACAGCCACGTACGTTGCTGCCCCCCCCCCCACCCCCACCCCCACCCCCATTCCTCTCCCCACCTTCCTCAATCCCTAAAGCCCCCATCCCCACCACCTCTCTCTCTCTCTCTCTCTCTCTCTCTCTCTCTCTCTCTCTCTTCCTATGACGCTCCTTTTTTCTTTTTTTTTTTTTTTTTTTTTTTTTTTTTGGCAAGGTCGTCAGGCGTACTAAGCCACACCCGTCTTTCATTCAGTCCCTGAAATCACATCTCTGTCGTCTCAATGATCGGTTCCCCCCCCCCCCCCCCCCCCCTTCTCTTACCCCCCACCCCCCTCATTTTTTTTTTCTCTCTTTGTCAAACAAAGCCTCGTCTCGTCAAAGTAGGTCAAACAAGCGCATGCACTCTCCAGTTTTACGACTCAGCAAAAAAAGATGACAATGAATGGGATGAAGAGAGATGAAAAAGGGGTGAGAGAGAGAGAGAGGGAGAGAGAGAGGGAGAGAGAGGGGGGGGGGGGTGGACTGGGGGGAGGGAACGAGGAGACAAGAGAGGTTATCAGAGGAAGAGTGAAGGGAAAAGGGGAAGTGGGGGAAAAAAGACGAAGAAGAAAAATAGGGGGTGGAATGAGAGATGGAAGAAGTAATGGTAGTTATATCGTTGCAACTGAATTGACAGATTGACATAAACATACGCCATCATCGTTAAAGACAGACAGACAGACAGACAGGAAGCAGGGAGAGAGGGGGTAAAACAAGTCTGTAGTAGAAACCCATCAACATTTGCAGCCTAAGTGAAAACGGGAAACGCACGTGATACCAATGGACATGCACAGTAAACAATAAATAAACAAACAAATACGCAAATGCATAAGTAAATAAATAAATAAAACATCAAACAAATGAATGAATAAATAAATGAAATACCTGCAAAAGCAGCAAAACTCCGTTTATCAGAAACCAACGCCAAATCAAGGTCGATCTTTTACTGAGAGAGAGAGAGAGAGAGAGAGAGAGAGAGAGAGAGAGAGAGAGAGAGAGAGAGAGAGAGAGAGGACCCTTGAACAGAAATCAGTTCAAGCGTTTCATTTGTTTGTTACTGTCCCACGACAGTAGGGATCGTGGTCTTTAAGCCAGTGGACTTTCACCCCATGGACTCTAAGCAAGTGGATTTCACCCCGTGGACTTTAAGCCAGTGGATTTTCACCCCACAGACTCTAAGCAAGTGGACTTTCACCCCCATGGACTTTAAGCCAGTGGACTTTCACCCCATGGACTTTAACCTAGTGGATTTTCACCTCATGGACTTTCACCCGGTGGACTTTCACCCCTTGACTTTCACCCCTTGGACTTTCACTCCATGGACTTTAAGCCAGTGGCCTTTCACCCCATGGGACTTTAACCCAGTGGATTTTCACCTCATGGACTTTCACCCGGTGGACTTTAACCCCTTGGACTTTCACCCAGTGGACTTTCACCCCGTGGACTTTCACCCAGTGGACTTTAACCTAGTGGTTCACCCTTTTTAACCTAGTGGACATTCACCCAGTGGACTTTCACCCCAGTGGACTTTCACCCCAGTGGACTTTCACCCCATGGACTTTCACCCCATGGACTTTAAGCCAGTGGACTTTCACCCCTTGACTTTCAGCCAGTGGACTTTCACCCCATGGACTTTAAGCCAGTGGACTTTCACCCTTGGACCCCAGTGGATTTTCACCTTATTGACCCAGTGGACTTTCGCCCCATGGAATTTCACCCTGATGACTTTCACCCCGCGGTCGCACTTTTTCACAGTGGTACAAATGTAATTTTTGTGTAGTCAGTGATTCCGCGTGAAAATTTTCTGTAAAAATATATACACACAATTCAGTTACTGCAGCATTCCATCTCACACACACACACACACACACACACACACACACACACACACACACACACATCATGGTCTTTTCTAATAACAGACAATTACAGACGAACGGAGATCAAAGTGCTCGCTTTTCAGTAACAAGAGTTTATCCTGGGTTCACATTTCTGGAGTCACTAGGTCAGTGAGTATTACTTCCCTTGTGATTAACTCCCCCCGAGAGAGAGAGAGAGAGAGAGAGAGAGAGAGAGAGAGAGAGAGAGAGAGAGAGAGAGAGGAAACTGCAAACACAAAATTTCCAGAAATTGGAGTGAATGCCCCTAAACCCCTGGCATCCCCACAAGATGAAGAGGAAAGTGTCGAGGCTTTCTCTGGTAACGAAAGGTAAATAGGCAAACAAAAGTGGCGAAGTGGTGTGGACGACAGTAAATCTAAAACAAACAAAGAAACAAATAACCAAAACGAAAGACAGCGAAGAAAAAGAGGAGATTACCATGCAGAACTTTCCGAAAAAAAAGGGATATAATGTCTACTAAAAACACTCCCGATGTCATCACGGGGGTGGATTGCGTTCTGACAACAAAGAGCATCAGATAACACACCAGCAATCTCGCCATCATCTTCCGAAGTGTCAGGGGTCCTATCCACCGCAAAGCTCACCTTTCAGAATTTCCTTTGTTCATGCATGCATGAACAAACGTTGCCGTCCCCCTCAGGAACAACGTAAAAAGCGAATCTGAAGACTGACCATTATGACCCATAATCCAAGCGGAATATAGGAGATCATACCAGTTCAAAAGGCCTGACTTATCTCTCATCATAAGACAGCTTTAGTAACGGAGCAGAAAGTGACTGTTTGACTTGCCGAGGGGTGGAGCAGCTTCCATCCCATTGGCTTTGAACACACACTGGTAGACAGTTCTTTGATCCCCTACCAAGGGTGTGCCAGTCTTCCTTAATTATGTTTTATGCTGCAGTGTTAGTTTCCCTCAGTTCTGTGTGTGTTGTTGCAGCGTTAGTTTCCCTCAGTTATGTCTTATACTACAGTAATAGTTTCTCTCAGTTATGTCCGTGCTGCAGTATTAGTTTCTCTCAGTTATCTGTGTGCTGTAGTTTTAGTTTCTCTCACTTTTGTCTGTGCTACAGTATTAGTGTCTTTCACTTTTGTTTGTGCTACAGTATTAGTTTCTCTCACTTTTGTTTGTGCTACAGTATTAGTTTTCTCTCACTTTTGTTTGTTCTACA
>JADBJO010001198.1:430000-442500 GCA_016801955.1 Conus betulinus
TAAGTGACAGCGTGTAAGATTACTAAGAAAGCGGACAGTCAGCATCATCTTGATTCAGGGACCACCATGGTCAGATATATAACATCAACAACTACAACAATTCACACACACACACACACACACGCGCGCGCGCGCGCGCGCGCGCGCGCGCGCGCACGCGCGTGCGCACACATACACACACACGCGCATTTGAGGAGGGTTGGGGAGAATTCGGGTAGGGGCTTTCCTGTTCGTCTGGGGATATTAAAATTTTAGGTTAAATAACACTCGAACATATTCAGACTCGTTCGTAAACTATATCGTCAGTTATGTAAAAGATAGAGCTCCACTGTCTCCCGTTCAGAATCATCAGAGAAAGTGTTATTCCTTTTTTCAATCATTATTATTATTGAGAGTGCTTATAGTGTAGCTTCAGTTAGAAACCAAACTTTTGGCCCTTTAAATTCCACGCTCTCGTCTACACACAACAGGCTGCCTACCTAGGTAGAGCTGACAGAAGAGCTGTTTGCTACATCCAATTGTTTCCCGTGCCATTTAGTCGAATATCAAACTGTCAGTTTCCCGCTCATTCGTTCGATTTTTCACAAAGGATGCATACTGATATGCATATCGTTGGCCGTTGGTATGGATGACACGTATACACATAGCATGTACCCTGCGTCAGAAATTGAAAGAAAGAAGGAAGTAAGGAAATTGAGTGAACGATATTGATTGGATGACATGGGAAACGACTGAATGAAGTGCCGGCAAGCACCTCTTCAGTCGGCACTACCTAGGCAGGCAGCCCGTTGCGTACAAGAGAGTGTGATTGTCAGCGCCTAGAACCTTTGGCAAGGCGCTACTTAAATGCTATCTTCTTCTTCTTCTTCTTCTTCTTCTTATTGCTATTATTATTATTATATATTTTATTATTATTTCTATTTTTTTACTATTGTTTTTATTATATTGTTATCCATAACAACGGCCAAACTAGCCTTCTGTTCTTAAAGTTGGTAATAAGATTTTACTTGTGTGCAAAATGCTATGATTTCTCATTGAAACTAAAGCAAGTTGCGTTCTGTATCCCACCCACCCACTCGCGCATATCATCCCTCCTCTTTATCCCCTACCCCCTTCCCCCCAACCCTCGCCGCCCAGCACTTGTTCGTCCTTCTTAGCCCCTCTCTCACTGCTGCTCATACCTCTCCCCATGTTCCCTTCTCCCTCGCTGCTGCTCCATCCTCCTTCTTTGTCCATCCTTCACCTTCTCCCTCGCTGCTGCTCCATCCCCCTTCTTCGTCCCATTCACCTTCTCCCTCACCCCTCCAGTGGTAGAATGTGCGCCGCGCTGCTGTCCCCTGTCTGGGCGTCTCATCACGACCAGCTCCACCCCCGCCTAGGCTACTCCTCCCCCCCCCCCCCCCCACCCCCCCCCCCGCCCACTCCAACCGGCCCCATCTTCTAACCCACCGCTACATTCTGTATTCACACCTCTCTCTCTCTCTCTCTGTCTCTCTCTCTCTCTCTCTCTCTCTCTCTCTCTCTCTCTCTCTCACACACACACACACACCATGCACATGCACACACACACACACACACACACACACACACACACACACACACACACACACACACACGCATTCAAAACACAGCGCGCGGGCACACGCACGCACGCACGCACACAGAGAGAGAGAGAGAGAGAGAGAGAGAGAGAGAGAGAGAGAGAGAGAGAGAGAGAGAGAGAGAAGATGTCCAGCAGGCCGATGACCCCGCCTTTCTCAGTCACAGACAGACCTGCTGCTGGCTGTGCACAACATACAGACCCGTCTCATGTTCAGCCCACATCCGCTCCCTCCGGGCGTGGGTCAAAGAACTGATCAGTTCCGCTTAGTTTAACAGGGATTATTTTAGCTGCTTGACTCTCCCTGATCGGGGAGGGGTAAGGAGGGGGGGAGGAGGGGGGGGGGGGGGGGTGGGGAGGCGAGGCGAGACAGGATAGCCCCCGAACACCGCAGACATCTCCTACTCCAGTGTGTCTGAGCCGAGACGTTCTGGAATGATCGGGAACTCGAGGGACGAACCGAAAATGTGAAACTGAAACCGATTGAAAGCTATGAACGCAGCATGGGTTCCGGTTTGGTACCCCCCGACTGGCAGACAGACTCACAGGACACATTTCAAGTCGATGGACAGACTCTGGTTTTCATAGCGCTTCTGAGGGAAACGGAGCTAACTCCTGATTCGCCTAGGGGCAGAGTCAGAGTCGCCTCCTCGTGGGAGACATGAGTTCATTAGCGCTGGAAGGTCGATTTTGGGAAGCAGTTTTATTGTTTCACGCAGTCTCCTATTAAGATTGGGGGGCGGAGGAGGGATGTTTACTGTCTGCAGCTGTCGTAATTAAGAGTTTAGAGATGGCGCTGAAACCAATCCCCTTCCCTGATCCACAAACCATCTCTTTGGAAGACATTCATGGTTCTGGATTCCTCCCTGTCTCACTGCTCCCCACCCCCCCAGCCCCCGCCCTCTCCTCAACCACCACCACCCACCCCCCCCCCCCCCCACCCCCACCCCCGCTCTCTCTCTCTCTCTCTCTCTCTCTCTCGCTCTCTCACTTTGTCATCTCTGTGTGTGTGTGTGTGTGTGTGTGTGTGTGTGTGTGTGTGTGTGTGTGTGTGTGTGTGTGTTTCCCCCATACAACAAAGCATTGAGGCAGGTACGCCTGATGCAAACATTTCTTCACCTACTTTCTTCTTCGTCAACCCGTGTTAATCTCTATGTCCCCCTTCTCTTCCCCTCTGTGGGTTGCAGTAGACAACGCACTATGCAGCACCATATATCGCTACTGTAACTCAGGTTACATAGCAATACGTTCTCCTTTGACAACGCACTATGCAGCACTATATATCACTACTGTAACTCAGGCAACACTGCAATATGTTTTTCTTTTTTTTTCTTTATAGGTGAAAATATGTTTCATTCAAAGGAGATTGAAAGCTTACACTGATAATTCGAGAGAGAGAGAGAGAGAGAGAGAGAGAGAGAGAGAGAGAGAGAGAGAGAGAGAGAGAAGAAGAAGAAGAAGAAGAAGAGAAAGAAATGAAGAGGTCTGACTTCTGAGTGCATGTGGGGCGAAGTGCGGGTAGGAAAGGGAGTGGAGGGAGAATGAGAGCAGGAGGGGGAATGTGAAGGAGAGGGGTCTGGGGCAAAGGAGGACAGCTGTCGCAACTAAGTAACAAAATGTGGGCCAAAGCGCCTTCTGTAGGCCCACCTTTTTCTATGGAAACACATCTGCTCCGAAAGCTGATAGTCATGGTATCTCTCTTCAAAACTGATAATCGTTTGTTTGACACAAAGCAGTAAATAAATCACTCCGGTTGCATAATTCCTGGTTTTCTTGTTTCTTGGCCTGACAGGATGATCAAAAGTATGGTCACTATGACAACGGTCAAAAGTGCACGCGCTCCTCTATTGAAGGTGTCCTAACGTAAACTGTACCCCTTCAAAAGATTGCTTTGCAAAGGGCGAAGAATGTTGGAAGCCGAAAATAACTATAATATATAATTAACTGTTTCGCACTGCTTGCACAGCTGTTTAGGATCATAAGGTCCTACTTCGACTCACTGTCTGTCTATAAGGCGTCAAAACCGGTGAAAATAATTTGTTGTCATGCAGAACACAAAAGAATGACATTTTTAAATCAAATTACCACAGTATTCTCGTGGAAATGAGCGTTTTCTCGTCAAAATGATTTTTCACGTCATAACTAACGGTTTCGTTGAGTGATAGTTACTACTACTTTTCTCGTGAAATTGACTTTTCACGTTACAACTACCGGTTTTGGTGAGTGATAGTTACTATTGTTGAGTGAAAACAGTAAATATCATTTTTTTAATACTATACTTATTGTAAAATTATCGTTATCGGGTGCAAATGGCTGTTTTCATATCACAATTGCTGTTTTCGAATTCTTTTAATACTGTTTTTATCATGAAGTTTCTCTCTCTCTCTCTCTCTCTCTCTCTCTCTCTCTCTCTCTCTCTCTCTCTCTCTCTCTCTCTCCTCATTGTGCCCTATCAACCCTCTTCTTCCCTAGTAATTATGACTTCTGAAGCGGGTAAGGTCCCATACCTGTGTCAAGAAAGGACAGGCTGTTGGACTGGCTCGTCAACTAGTAACAACCTTGACTCTTTAAAACCACTGCTTTCAGCGAATTTGAGGTCTCGACCTGTCGGGGGGGAAATTTTTACCCACATCTCTCTCTCTCTCTCTCTCTCTCTCTCTCTCTCTCTCTCTCTCTCTCCCTAAAATATGATAATGGAGTGGCGTGGAGGGGTAGGAAGGGAAAGAACTCTCTCTCTCTCTCTCTCTCTCTCTCTCTCTCTCTCTCTCTCTCTTAAAAAAAACATGAATAACGAAAATTGAGTGAGGTGGAGAGGGTGTGGGAGGGCCAGGGGGTGGGGAGGGAGGGGTGAGTGGGAGTGGGGCAAGGGGGGGGGGGAGGGGAATAGAACAGAGTAACAATGAAGTAAATCCACGACTTCCTTGAAGATTACGTTCGTGTCTTGCGTAAGTGTCAAAGTCCCCTTTTCTTTTTCTTTCTTTACGTTTTTCTGTTTAAAGCCTTCTGTCAGCCGGTTTTCCAGGTGATCATTAAAAGAGACTGACACTTTACAGCTGGTTGTCTAACCTATTTCTTTTCTTTCCTTCCTTCCTTCCTTCTTCCTTCCTTCCTTCCTTCCTTCTTTTTTTTTTCTTTTTTTCCCAGGGGGCGTTGCGTGCACATCGTCTTATCTCTTTTGTCCGTCCATTTTGCAATCCACCCGTCTGTCCCAAATTTATCTATATATTGAGTTAGTTGTCATTGTTCGTTCTTCGTTTTCATTGTCTTGAATGTTGTTCATCTTGCCTGAAGAAGACCAAAGAGGTCGAAACGCGTTGCGTTTTGTCTTGTGATTTGTTAGTCTGTTTCGGTCGGCGGAACAGTGAATCTTCTTTTCAGTTTGTTTCCATTTCCGCCTGCGGTTACCTCCCTTTGAAACCTAGTTTTGGTGGGGTCAAAGGATGCTGAGAACAGAGCTCGGATGTAAAGCGTACCTCCGAATGAAAAGAGTTTCACAAGGTCTGTCTTAACTTTCTTCTTTTTTTGTCTTTTTTTTTTTTTTTTTTTTTTTTTTTTGGAAGAAAGCTTATCTACACACTGTGAAGCTGTGTATCTCGAAAGAAGAATCCAAGTCATGGAACTGAAATGTTACCGCTAGATACTTTACACCAGATACACTGATCACATCACCAGTCAACAAGTGCGTCGAATGATCAGACAGTGCACTGGGCCGAACAACAACAACAACAACAACAACAGCAACAACAATCTCCTGATAGTCAGGGAAAGAATACTACGTTGGTCTGGCTATGTAACAAGATCCAATGGCCTTTCTGAAGCAGTCCTCCAGGTCATTGTTAAAGGAGGGAAACGGAACGGGAAGACAGAAAAAAAAGAAAACGGATAGGATGACAATATTGGTTTAAATAACTTTTATTTCAGAAACAAGTACACAGAATACCTTCTTAATTGTCAGGACAAATGAGCGGCAACAAGCCCTAGGCTTATATTGTGCTCAAATATATATATTATATATATATATATATATATATATATATATATATATATATATATACTAAACATTTCACCTCATGATTGGGAGTTTTTTTTTTAAGGAAACATAAAACAGAAGAAAAGGGGGAAAAAAAAACAACAGTAGAAGAAAAATAAAATGAATAACATGAAAATGGGAGGAACGGAGGGGCAGCAACAATCACGGGGCATCACAATCACGCATCAGCAGATTATGTGTGAACAATTCACAAACAAGAGAGAAACTTATATAATAACGTAAAGTCGTTTAGGGTAGAAACCATCTTTTCCGAAAGTAATGCGTTGAAGTATGATAGTTCAATTTAGATTCGCTTTTTTCCCCCTTTTTTTTCTTTGCCCTCTTTTCTCGTCCCCCTTTCATTTTTTTTTTTTTTTTTTTTGTTTCATTTCCTGTGATTCTTTTTCTTCCCTTTTGAAGACACTATGACATCGATCGCTTAAGCAGAAGAAAGAATTACTAACGTTAGCAAAGACGCTGACTGACAGTATTGCAGAGTGGACACGGAAAACGTCTGCAGAGATCCAGGCTTTAGCACACAACATCTGATGACAGAATCTGATGAACTGTTCTTCAGTGTGCAGTCCCAGTGACTAACCACGGACGGAGTTGTGGGGGAAATCTTCGCTTCGGCTATCGGGTGAGAGGGGATGGGATGTTGGCCTAAGAGACATAAACAAGTAATGAAGAAAAAAAAAACACGCACACTTTTATCAATCAATCCATCCATCCATCCATCATCTATTGATCAACTGATCGGTTGATTAACTGGTTCATTGATTGATTGTTGACGGGTGTTGATTTTCGTGCGTGCATATGTGTCTGTCTGTCTGTCTGTCTGTCTGTCTGTCTGTCTGTCTGTCTGTCTGTCCTGTCTGTCTGCCTGCCTGTCTGTCTGTTCTCCGATGGATTTCCGACAGTAATTTTTGCCACCACCATCACCACCATCACACTCTACCAACACATCCGTCGATCTTCCAAAGTGTCTCTTCTGTCTTCCTTTCATTCTTTCTTTTCTTTTCTTTTCTCTTTTTTTGCTTGCTTTCTTTCTTTCTTTATTTGTTTCCTTCTTGTTTTTTTTTTTTTTTTTTTCTTTCATTCTTTTCTTTTCTTTTTTTCTTTCTTTCCTTTTTCTTTCTCTTTTTCTTTCTTTTTTTTTTCTTTCTTTCTTTCTTCTTTTCTTTTTCTTTCATTCTTTCTTTCATTCTTTTTTTTTTCTTTCTTTCTTTCTTTTTCTTTTATTCTTTCTTTCATTCATTCTTTTTTTTTTTTCCTTTCTTTCTTTCTGCCTTGTTTTGTGACAAACGTAACTATCAGTGTCACTCGGTCCTGAACAATGGGGTCAGAGACTGGAGTCTTGCCCCTCCCCCTCCTTCTTCAGGTCCCCTCCTCCTCCCCCTCCTCCTCCTCCTTAGGTCTGTGTCTGGGCCACGGGCTGAAAAAGACAAGTGCTTTTGTTGGGGGAGCGAGAGAGCGGAAGTGCATTGTGTGCTACAATCGTCCTTAAACATCACGTTTAATATTCTGAAAGAAAGAAGGAAAGAAAGACAGAAAGAAGAGAGAGAGAGAGAGAGAGAGAGAGAGAGAGAGAGAGAGAGAGAGAGAGAGAGAGAGGAGGGAGGGAGGGAGGGAGAGAGAGAGAGAGAGAGAGAGAGAGAGAGAGAGAGAGAGAGAGAGAGAGAACGTTTTAAGCAGATGGGATCTCCTCCTCCTCCTCCTCCTTTTCCCCCTTCCTCCTCTTCTTCTTCTTCTACCTCATTATTATTCTCATTATCATGTCATCATGGTTATGGTTAACTGGTTCTCTGCCAGTCATTTGCTCTCTTATTGAATCCGGTCTCTTTTAGCCACAACTACTGGATGAAAAAAGTCTGGTATGCAGTATATCATGGTATACCCACAGTGCGTAAAACTTAATACAACAGAACATGACAGTCTATTAACTTGCAGAGGATGGAACACTAGACTTACGGGAGAGCAGACAGAATGGAGATGGTGACCCCCCCAAAAAAAATTCTAAACTGAAAATGCAAACAGAATGGAGACATTCCAGAAAGGAACCTCAGGCATAATGAAGATGTGGACAGAATGGACAGGCGAAGAGAAACACGTCTCGGACAGAATAAGGATGCAGACCCGAATGAGATGCAGCCGGGAAGAAGTCTCAGATAGAATGAAGTTTCCAAAGGAAAAGAATAAAACCGCAGGCAAAAAGAACTCCCCGAACAGAATAAAGCTGTGGACAGAATGGAGAGGCAAGCTGAAGATCACCTTGGACAGAACAGAGATGCAGACAGAATGGTGACGTAGAAAGAAGCGCCGGACCGACTGAAGATGTTGACAGAATAAAGACAAAAACAGACAGAAGTTTCGGACGGAATAAGGATACAGACAGAATGGCGACGCGTATATTTTTCTTTTTTCTTTCGGTTATTGTTAATTGCCAAGCCGACCGCAGCGTTCCGAGCAGGACCGAAAACGCTGGAAAATAACGTAAACATGCAACAACAACAACAACAATAACAACAACAACAACAACAGCAGCAGCAGCAGCAGCAACAACATAACAACAACACAACAGCAGCAGCAGCAGCAACAACAAACAACAACAACAACAACAACAACAACAACAACACAACAACAACAACAAACATTCGTCAAGTCTCATAAAGTCTCACGAGGCTGAAGAGAAGACTAACCAAGTAATAAGCAGAACACGAGAACACTGACTGTACCGCCATCAACTCGCGAGACCCACTGCTGGATCCACACAGGGCCAGAGACACTGGCCTTTACACCTTTTTTTTTTCTCATTTCCAGACCGGGGGGCAAAAAACCACCACACACACACCAATAAAGATGTAACAAGTAAACAAACGAGAACGTGATCAATACTGCACCTGGATCAAAAAAAAAATAAACTAAAGAATGAGAAAAGATTTACTTTTTGAAATAAGACATTATATACATGTTCTTATGTTTAAGGGAATTGGGGTATCTTTTTGCTGGATTCAACAACAGTGTGACATATCTGGTGATGAAACAGCAGATACATTAGCTAGCGATGGTGCGTTAAGAAAAAACGCCTGAGAAAAACCCCAAAATTTGATGTTCAAGAAATTAATTCGTTATTAGAAAAATACGTGAACAGTGAATACCTTCCAGAGAAGTATGAAATCGTATTATGTCCACGATATCTGTCATCTTTGATACACAAGCTTCGACTGAATTCGTGGAAAACCAAATTTTCCCAAAATATAGCATGCGATTCTTCAAATCTTTTATCAGTGGACATGTTCTTTTTCATTGTTCAAATATTGATTTCATTATATAAAGAATCGAACGTGGGTGACTGTACGTGATTCTGTCAAAGCAATAACCCACAAACCAGAAATTGTGCAAATAGCGAAAGTGCTTTACATGCACCAAATTAATAGATTTTATATAAACGCTCCCCTTCCCATCGCTCCTTTTTTTCTTTTTTTTTTTTCTTTTTTTTTGTACGTCTAATATTACCAAGTGTGAACAGACTCTAAAGTAAAGAACTCACTCACTCACTCACTCACTAAAGAACAAACGTCCCGGTTGTAGATGGCACCCAGTATGGACGGTGGTTATGATCACAGTGCATAAAATCACTGCCTAGGACAGAAAAAAAGCGGCAGATGGAGAAAAAAAAAAAAAAAAGGATAAAGATTCAGATAGAATGAAAACTGAGACAGAATGAAGATGCAGACGAACCGAAGACGCGGATAGAATGGAGACATGACGGAATGAAGACTGGTACAGGTTACAGACACAAACTAAATGAAGCAATACACAACTAAAGCAAACAGCGCGTAGAATACAGCAAATAGAAAAGCGGGGATGCAGACGGAATTAAAACGTTGAAAGTATGAGAACATAAACAGAACAAAAACGCGGGCAGATCGGAGATTCAGAGTTAGAGATACAGACGCAATGGAAACAAAGGCGCAGTCGGAACGAAGAAGAACGAAAACCCAGACAAAACAAGCTCTCAAACCAGAACTGGGGATACTGATTAGAAGAAGACCTCGCAGAATGCTGCCTTCTGATTTCACCACATAAATCTGCCAGCCCGTCCGGTTCCTGTAGGCCGGTTCCTGCGAGGCTGCCCAGTCTGGCACTGTAGGTGATCTCGCAGGCCTGGCAAAGAGGCAGTAGAGCCATCATGCGGTCAGAGGTCGTTAACATTCTCAGACGTCGGCTGACCGGCCATGTCCCGTTATGGAACGGCCCCGACCGTTAGCGACTAATCGACTTTCTGGCGGCGGTTCGGTTTATGAAGATGTATTGGAACTGTTCGTTAGCCGCTTGAAGCGAATGCATCAGTTTGATCGAGCCACCTTTGGCAAATCTCTGTTTCTTCGTCTGTTCCTTTGTATATTTGGTTTCTTTGTTTATTTGTTTCTTTCTTTGTTTACAGTCTGTTGTTCTTTCCCAAGTGGTGGCTTTTGTCCAGGGAAAGGGGTGTTGTGTGTGTGTGTGGGGGGGGGGGGGGGGGGCACGCGACTCAGCCACACAAGAACTGATGGTCGTAAAGAACAGAGGGAGGAAGAGGTTGGGGGTTTTAAGGGAGGTGGTCAGAGGAGGGGAGATAGGGAAATAAAGCAGGGCTGGGGGTGGGGGTGGGGGGAGGTAGTTTAGGAGTGCAAGTTGTAAGAATGCTGGATGTCGACGCTATTGTGTTGATATTTTTGTGTTGTTGTTGTTGTTCTTGTGGGTCCTACAGCCATGTATATATATATATATATATATACATATATATATATATATATTATATATATATATATATTATATATATATATATATATATATTATGTATCCAAAAGAAAAAAAGACACAAGGGCAACAAGCTGTCGTGGTTGTAAATGAAATTTTCGGCTTTATTTGCCTTCGTCAGCACATGACATCCTCCCTGAGTGCCAGCAGGTAAGGTATATATATATATATATATATATATATATATATATATATATATATATATATATATATATATATATATATATGTGTGTGTGTGTGTGTGTGTGTGTGTGTGTGTGTGTGTGTGTGTGTAACTCAGTAGGGCCTCCATCCTCCTGTTTTTGCTTTCTCTTATCCATTTCACTAACCTTGCAAAATATGTGTGCTCTTACTGAATGAAGGTGGATGATCTTGATTGGGTTGCGGTGACCTGTCTGATTCGTGTTATTTATAGCCCGGCCGACCGTAAAGGGCCACATCAGCGCTGTCGGTGATCTGTCAAGCCACTGCTATCCAGTCCTGTTTCACCATCACGATGACCACGATTGTCAGGTTTGGAACATCAAGATTGTTAAACCGTAACCCAATTTCACGTCAGTATGGATATTCGACCTCAACCAGTCACGCAACCCATTTGGGGCACCACAGGACATATGATACGGATCTATAGAACCTATTCACCGTACAACAAAGCGATCACGGGATCTTGTAAGCGTTAAACCTGATTAACTGCCCCCCCCCCCCCCCCCCTCCCCAAACGTTAAACTGGTCGGTAAATACGACACAAAACATTGAATTTCTTTCGCCACTCGCGGCCCATTTCTCAATTTAGGCGCTAACTCAGCGAGTCAGGTTTCATGGAGTGAAACTGATGTACACCCGTTATTTCAACCGGACCGTAACCTCATCGAGCTACGGAAGCCGACATAGCGTCATGCTGTCTGACGCACGCAGCGCACGTGCACAGCGTCACGACTGTATGGGGGATGATTTGTTCGGACGGAGACAAGTATTTCCGCTTCTAGGTGAAAGACTTGAGCTGGAGTCCGGAAAATGAGGTGTCCAGTACCTACGAGCAGGTCACTGCATGATGAGACGCGTCTTCCCAGAATTCATCAGTTCATTGCAAATCTGCATTGCAGCTTGTCTGCTCTACTTACTATTCTCAGAACTATCTTGACATTTAACATAAATAAAATCAAATCCAAATAATTGACGAAAACGAGACATGAAAGTGAGAATTCTGAATGTTTTTGCGGAGTAACCAGAGGACGCAACAATTTGTGATGCCTGGGAAAATGAATGATGGTGTTTTAACTTCCATATACATAGCTTGTTCTTTGTGTCGCGGTGTGTCTGTCGTCTTCCTCTCTAAACAAGTCGACAATTTTCATCTGATCTTCCCCAATGTTGGAACGGTGACTTTTTTTTAGCATATTAGACAGATCAAAAGTGATACTTTTATGCAAAGCAGTTGAATTGATTGCATTTTTAATCCGAAAAAAATGTGACTCTATGGCGAAGCAAAGCGACGTCGGAATCCGAAGCGGAGGGGAATGGGAAAAAAAAGGAAGGGGGGGGGGGGGGGGGGGGGGTTGCAGGAACGAGGATGGAGGTGTGTAGATTGAGCAGGGAAAGGAGGGGGGGGGGGGGGGGGGGGGGTCTGGGGATGAGGGGGTAGATATGGAGATGGGGAAGGTAGGGAGGCAGTTAGTGATGAGATATTTCCTTCTTTCCGAATCTTGGGGTTCAGACTTTGTCTTCTTAGTTGTTTATACCCAAAAAAATGAAGCAGATTTTCAATGCTTTGAAAGATGCTGAATCGGGGGGTTGGTCGTTAAGACTGTCCATTGTTCATCATTGTCCTTTTCATTGATATTATGTGTCAGGCTAATTCACTGTTGTCCTTTTCATTGATATTATGTGTCAGGCTAATTCATCGTTGTCCTTTTCATTGATATTATGTGTCAGGCTAGTTCATTGTTGTCCTTTTCATTGATATTATGTGTCAGGCTAGTTCATCGTTGTCCTTTTCATTGATATTATGTTTCAGGCTATTTCATCGTTGTCCTTTTCATTGATATTATGTTTCAGGCTAGTTCAGCG
>JADBJO010001198.1:450000-462500 GCA_016801955.1 Conus betulinus
GTCACCTGAAACAGAGCAGGTGTCCGGTCATTGAGCGACAGAGAGAGGTGAAGAAAGGTCAATGGAGAGTTGGTTGTTATGGTGGTGTCGTTGTTGTTGGTGGTGGTGGGTGGTGGTGGTGGTCGTCGTCGTCGTGGTAGTGGTGGTGGGTGTGGTTAGACGTCTGTCGCTTGTTGCTCTCTCGATATCCCCTTTTCTTGTCCTTGTGTGTGCGTGTGTGTGTGTGTGTGTGTGTGTGTGTGTGTTGTGTTGTGTTGTGTTGTGTTGTGTGTGTTGTGTGTGTGTGTGTGTGTGTGTGTGTGTGTGTGTGTGTGTGTGTGTCTCTCTCTCTCTCTCTCTCTCCTCTCTCCTCTCTCTCTTTCTGAGTGCAAATGATGACATCAAGAAATGGCTTACTTTCAGTTCGTGTATTTGTGTATGAATGTTGCACATTATGTGGTTCCATTGAAAAGTCCAATTTATTGCTGTCGTACCTCCCTTGTGCCAGGAATTCCCACCTCACCCGGAATGCCCTGCCGCTTTCGCGCGGGCAATGTCTTTCTGTCACAACTTGTTTTAACGCGGGCTTTCACCAACGTCCTGTGAGCCCCACCCCACTTCTCACATTCGCGTCCCCTTTTCTCCAGACCTTGCCCTCTTTCACTGGCTTCCCTCTTTCCCCGGGCCGTGGAATTTTGCTTTCCCCCTATCTCCCCCTTCCCTACCCCCCTTTTTTTTTTGTCCCTCCCCTGTCTTTTCGTACCTCTTTCTCCCCCCCTCCTCCACCCCCCTCATTCCAAAAGCACACTCCCCGTGGCTTCACACCACTCCTCTCTATTCTCTTTCTCTCTCTCTTTCCCCCTCTTTCGGTTCCGTTCTCCTTTCTTCCTCTGTTCTCCCTACTTCTCTTCTACCCTGTTTGCTGTGTTGGCCTTGTGTGCCTCCTGACCTTCCTCTGTCTCTCTCTCTCTGTCATCTTGTTGCCTCTCTCTCCTTTTTCTCCTCCTCTCATCTTCTTCTCTTCTCCTCTCGTGTGTTTCGGTCTCTAGCGGATCTCTTCTCTCTTTGTATTTATGTCTGTTGTGGGTGTTTGTGTGTGTGTCTCTCCCCCTCTGTGGTTTCTTTCCTCGTCCCCCCCATCTATTTTCTGCCTCTGCTTTCTGATGTCGCGTCCTCTATCTCTCTCTGACGCTTCTCTTTTCTCCTCTCTTCGACGCTCGCTATCTATCTCGGGCTCCTCGATGCTCCTCTCTCTTTCTTCGTCCTCTCTCTCTTGTCTCTCTTTTTCCCTTTCTCTCTCTCTCTCCCATCTCTCTCTCTCTCCTTTCTCTCTCTTTCTCTTCCCTCTCTCTCTCTCTCTCTCCCTCATCGCTTTGCCGCCTATTTCTTTCTCTCGTCTATCTCTCCCTTCTCCTCTCCTTTTCGTTTCTTTCTTGTTTTTTGTTTTTTTTCTTCCTTTCCGCCACAGTCTTCGTTCTCTCCTTTCTTCGCTTTATCACCCCCCCCCCCCCCCCTTTCATGACATGTACTATTGAGTCAGCACCAAATTTTTCCCCATGTTTAGACATGTAGTAGTCAGACGGGGTACCACATTCCCCTACTTTCCATGACATGTCTTGGTCAGACAGTATCACATTCCCCACATTCCATGACGTCTATTAGTCAGACAGTACTACATTCAATTTACATGACATGTATTTGTCAAACTACTACATCCCCCACTTTCCATGACATGTAGTAGTCAGACAGTACTACATTCCCCCACTTTCCATGACATGTATTGGTCAGACAGTACTACACTCCCCTACTTTCCATGACATGTATTTCTCAGACAGTACTACATTCCCCCACTTTCCATGACATGTATTGGTCAGACAGTACTACACTCCCCTACTTTCCATGACATATATTTGTCAAACAGCACTACATTCCCCCACTTTCCATGACATGTATTAGTCAGACAGCACTACATTCCCCCACTTTCCATGACATGTATTGGTCAGACAGCACTACATTCCCCTACTTTCCATGACATGTATTGGTCAGACAGTACTACATTCCCCTATTTTCCATGACATGTATTGGTCAAACAGCACTGCATTCCCCCACTTTCCATGACATGTATTGGTCAGACAGTACTACGTTCCCGCACTTTTCATGACATGTAATAGTCAGACAGCACTACATTCCCCCATTTTCCATGACATGTATTTGTCAGACAGTACTACATTCCCCCACTTTCCATGACATGTATTGATCAGACAGCACTACATTCCCCTACTTTCCATGACATGTATTGGTCAGACAGCACTACATTCCCCCACTTTCCATGACATGTAGTAGTCAGACTGCACTACATTCCCCCACTTTCCATGACATGTATTGATCAGACAGCACTACATTCCCCTACTTTCCATGACATGTATTAGTCAGACAGTACTACATTCCCCCACTTTCCATGACATGCAGTAGTCAGACAGTACTACATTCCCCCACTTTCCATGACATGTAGTAGTCAAACAGCACTACATTTCTCCACTTTCCATGACATGTAGTAGTCAGACTGCACTACATTCCCCCACTTTCCATGACATGTATTAGTCAGACAGTACTACATTCCCCCACTTTCCATGACATGTATTTTTCACAACAGCACAACGTTCTTTCACTTTCCAGGATATATATTAGTCAGACAGTACCAATTCCAATTCCACCACTTTTTTACATGTATTGGTCAGACAGCAATATCCCCCTTTCTCCCCCCCCCCCCCCCCCCCCCCCCCCACACACACACACACACACACACACTTTTAACATGTTTAGATCAGACGGCAATATATTCCCCCACTTTTCACATGTTTTGTTCAGACAGTATTACAATTCCTACTTTTCACTACACCCATCGTTCAGACAGCGCGACTTTCCACTACATTTTACGACACGAATCGTCGGGACGCCCCTGTAATCCCTTAAGTTCCACTATATCTATCGTTCACAGAACCCTACATATCCCTGTTTTTCAATACGTGTACGGTCCAGACAGTCCTACATTATTCCCCTTTCTATCATTACATATATCGTTCAGACAGCCATATGTTCCCTCTACTTTTCACTGCAAGTACGGTCCAGACAGTCCTACATTATTCCCCTTTCTATCATTACATATATCGTTCAGACAACCATATGTTCCCCTACTTTTCACTGCATGTACGGTCCAGACAGTCCTACATTATTCCCCTTTCTATCATTACATATATCGTTCAGACAGCCATATGTTCCCCTACTTTTCACTGCGTGTACGGTCCAGACAGTCCTACATTATTCCCCTTTCTCTATCATTACATATATCGTTCAGACAGCCATATGTTCCCCTACTTTTCACTGCAAGTACGGTCCAGACAGTCCTACATTATTCCCCTTTCTATCATTACATATATCGTTCAGACAGCCATATGTTCCCCTACTTTTCACTGCATGTACGGTCCAGACAGTCCTACATTATTCCCCTTTCTATCATTACATATATCGTTCAGACAGCCATATCTTCCCCCTACTTTTCACTGCATGTATTGTCCAGACAGTCCTACATTATTCCCCTTTCTATCATTACATATATCGTTCAGACAGCCATATGTTCCCCTACTTTTCACTGCATGTATTGTCCAGGCTGCCCTGCACCTCACTACCTTTCACTACACACATCTTCCAGTCAGCGCGCTACAATTCCTACCTGTTTACTCCATGACCTCCTACTCTTCTTCGCGTCTGTGGCCCTGGCAGGTCTATCTTTACCACTGCTGCGTTGTTCAGCCTATTACAGTTCAGTTCCAGCAGGGAGGTTTGTGTCCAAGGCCTGAGCAGCGCGCGTTGGGTTGATGCGTAGATCAATGATTGGGTTAATGCGTAGGTCAATGATCGGGTTAATGCCTAGGTCGATGATTAGGTTAATGCGTAGGTCGATGATTGGGTTAATGCGGAGGTCAGTGATTGGGTTAATGCGTAAGGTCAATGATTGGGTTAATGCGTAGGTCAATGATTGGGTTGATGCGTAGGTCGATGCTTAGGTTAATGCGTAGGTCAATGGTTAGGTTAATGCGTAGGTGAACGATTGGGTTAATGGGTAGGTAAGTGTTTGGGTTAATGGGTAGTAAATGTTTGGATTAATGCTCAGGTCAATGTTTGGGTTAAATGATTTGGGTTCATGCGTAGGCTTAGGTCAAGCCACCTGTTATATCTCGTTCATGACATCCACTTCCCAGCTTTGCCCTTTTTCCATGTATGTATCTATCTAGCCGCGCTCTCCCTCGCACTGTGGTTTTTGTGGCTTACCAGACACGGTGTGAGTATGTATGGACCGGTCCGCACGCAGTGTGACAACTCCTGATGAAACTGAAACTGAAACTCGGACTGGGGGGAAAACCGCTTTGTCAGTTTTAAGCACGAGTTTCGACGGCGGATGATTATATAGTTCCCCGCTCGGGGTTATTGTCGTAGTCATGCATTAAAAAAAAAAAAAAAAAAAAGGGAGGGGGGGGGGGGGGGAAGAAAAAAAAAAAACGCTTGAATAAAAAGGGAAATGTCGTTACTCCTCTGGGGACAAATGTAGGAATTAAATCATTGCAGTACAACGTAAGGCAATGCGATACACTACAGAACAAGAAAATACAATACAACACAAGGCATTGCAAAACAAACGCAGCGCAAGGCAATACAACACAGTGCAACACGATATAATACAAAACAAGGCACCAGAACACCAAGACAGACAATGCAATGCAACACAAGCCGAACACTCTACAAATCAATACAGCACTTAGGCAATACAGTACAACAGAGTACAAGGCAGCACAATGCAATCTGTAGCACAAAGGCACTGAAACACGGCACAATGCCCCACGATGCAGTGCAACACAACAGCCCAAGGCAATACAACACCACACAGCTCAAGCCAATGCCGTGCAATACAGTGAGATACAGCACAAGACAACACAACAAAACACAAGACAAGGCAAAAGAATAGAATACTGCTCAAGGTAACGCAAAAAAAAGCAGCACAAGGCAATGCGTTACAGTATATCACAAAACAAAAACAATACAACACTGTACAGCACACGGAAATTCAAAAAGGTACAGGACAAGGCAGTGCAAAGTAACATAGCGCAGCACACGGAAGTATACTGAAGCACAATACAATTCAACATAAGGCAGTGCAATAGAATATAGTAGTACAACACGTAGAAATACAGCACAGTGTAACATAAAGCAATGCACAACAGTACAGTTCAGTGCATTATCATTAAGTACAGCACAAGGCAATGCAGTACAGTACAGTACAGCACAAGGCAATGCAGTACAGTACAGTACAGTACAGCACACAGCACATGCAGTACAGTACAGCACAAGGCAAGGCAGTACAGTACAGTACAGTACAGAACAAGACAATGCAGTACAGTACAGTACAGCACAAGACAATGCAGTACAGTATAGTACAGCACAAGACAATGCAGTACAAAACAGTACAGAACAAGGCAATGCAGTACAGTACAGTACAAAACAGTACAGAACAAGGCAATGTGTACAGTACAGCACAAGGCAATGCAGTACAGTACAGTAAAGCACAAGGCAATGCAGTACAGTACAGTACAGTACAGCACAAGGCAATGCAGTACAGTACAGTACAGAACAAGGCAATGCAGTACAGTACAGCACAAGACAATGCAGTACAGTACAGTACAGTACAGTACAGTACAGCACAAGACAATGCAGTACAAAACAGCACAGCACAAGGCAATGCAGTACAGTAAGTACAAAACAGTACAGAACAAGGCAATGCAGTACAGTAGAGCACAAGACAATGCAGTACAAAACAGTACAGAACAAGGCAATGCAGTACAGTACAGTACAAAACAGTACAGAACAAGGCAATGCAGTACAGTACAGCACAAGACAATGCAGTACAATACAGTACAGCACAAGACAATGCAGTACAAAACAGTACAGCACAAAGCAATGCAGTACAGTACAGTACAGTACAGCACAAGGCAATGCAGTACAGTACAGTACAGCACAAGGCAATGCAGTACAGTACAGTACAGCACAAGGCAATGCAGTACAGTACAGTACAGTACAGTACAGAACAGGCAATGCAGTACAGTACAGTACAGCACAAGGCAATGCAGTACAATATAGTACAGAACAAGGCAATGCAGTACAATACAGTACAAAATAGTACAGAACAAGGCAATGCAGTACAGTACAGTACAGGGCAATGCAGTACAATATAGTACAGCACAAGGCAATGCAGTACAATACAGTACAGCACAAGGCAATGCAGTGCAGTACAGTACAGGGCAATGCAGTACAATACAGGACAGCACAAGGCAATGCAGTACAATACAGTACAACACAAGGCAATGCAGTACAATACAGTACAGAATACGGCAATGCAGTACAACACAGCACAGCACAAAGCAATGCAGTACAGCACAAGGCAACATTACAGGACAGCGCAGAGCACTGCATCACGGCACAAGGCAATACAATACAGCAGAGCGCAGCACAAGGTAGTATACTAAAATACAGCACGAGGCAATACAACCCAATACAGCGCATTACAAGGAAATTCAGAATAATAAGACACAACACAGCACAGCACAACACAACACAACACAACACAACACAACACAACACAACACAACACAACACAACACAAACACAACACACAACACACACAACTGGTGCAATACAACACAATATTTACACTAACGGGATAATTGGGGGGGGGGGGGGGGGGGGACAGTAGGAAAATTCGCTGCCAACTGAACGCACCCCCTCGCCAGCGTTCATGAACGCGAACATGGCGTCTTACAACAGCGCACAGATTTGCAACAAGACCCGAACGTTGTGACAAGCGGGCATCAATAAAACAGAGGTCTTAATCCCCCTCACAGCCGTATCAGCTGGTCCACCTCTTGATACCCAAACCACGTAAGAAAAAAAAAAAAAAAAAAAAAAGCGCACACTGTATCTGTCTTCTGTTACGCTGTGCGTTCACACGTTGCCCGGAGAGGAGAGGGAGCAGGGGGAAGTTTAGTAGGGGGATGCCATGAAAGTAGCGCCGAGTGGTAATAACTTAGTGGTTACAGTGGTTTCCTGTGAGGTTGATGGGTCGTTACAGTGGCTGGTGTTACACGCAGGCGCTCCTGTAGGTCTGCTTAATTAAGATGTGTGGAGGGATCCTGGTAGCAGCAGCACGGGCTCTCTGTGTCTTATCAGGCTGCCCAGTCTGAATAAGTAAGTAAATCCCATGACAAATGTTACTGGGATTTGACTCGGTAAAGGTCAGTGTGCATCACATACACGCGCGCGCGCGCGCGCGCGCGCACGCACACACACACGCACGCACGCAGACATGCACACACGTACGCACACACACACACACACACACACACACACACACACACACACACACACACACACACACACACACACACACACACACACACACACACACACACACACACACACTACATACACACACAGACAATCCACATGCATACTTATATCACCTCAGTAGAAGCACACTCACCAGTACACATACAAATCCAGACAGATTCAGAGTCTGTTACCTCAGTTAACATGTGTACAGTCACTTTGCATAGGCCATTGGAAAGGCCCAGTCTGACTCTGCCCCATTTTCCAGAAGTCTTCACAGCTTTCGTCTCCAGATTACTCCAACATCTATTTCATTGCTGAGGAGACAGTCTTGTTCCTCCTTTGGATATGCGGCCACTGCCTCTCTTGATGCTGAATTCTGCGAAGCGGTCTATAGTATAGCGGCTGCGATCTTGTTCGTTAAGGTGATCCTTTTGGGTTTCTTACGACATCTGATCGGCCTCAGTTGTAATTCCCTCGTTCTTGTTGCCTCGTCAGCTGGTGTGCCTGATCTCTCACATCCCTAGACACCTGCATGTCCAGGGTGGTGTATCATTGTGAGCCTTTTCATGTGGGAAACTTCACATTGCTTCATGCCAATCTGGACTTCCCGTTCCATCTTCACTTTATGAAGAAGGCTCATGGAGTCTGTCAGTATCATGGCTTGTTGAGTTTGAAAACCTGTCGGTGGTTAAAAGCCAGCAGAGCGCTTGTGTCGACGCCTCTACCTCCAGCGTTCGACTGGAAGTTGTTAAGCTGTATACAACATTGTCTTCCAGGATGGTCTGACCATTTTGCTTCATGGTGTATTTCAATATTTCAACTCAGTTACACGCTCGCGCGTGTGGTGTGGTGTGGTGTGGTGTGGTGTGGTGTGTGTGGTGTGTGTGTGTGTGTGGTGTGGGGTGTGTGGTGTGTGTGTGTGTGTGAAAGAGAGAGAGAGAGAGGGGGGGGGCAGGGTTCGATTCCCAATCGATACAGACAAATTAGAAGAGGTTTTTTTTTATGATCAGGAGTTAGCGTCTATGCAGACTGCGACCACCCGGCCTTGTACTTCGGATGAGACCTTACAGTGAAGCAAGGTGGCACCTTTGGTCAGTTTTTTGAAAACTCAACAAACATACCATGGTACTGCATACCTAGCCTTTTTCTGGAATAAGCATTCTTCTTAAAATCAAAAAGGCAGAGGAGTCAAGTTACCACTTTCCGCGGTCACTGAGGAGAAACAATCAGGTTTCGAAATACCGGTATCTGACCAGGAGTTACATGTGTAGTGAGTTTTCTCCTTATTGGAGATTGTCTCCCCACTTGGAGACTATATATTAAAAAACTATAAGCTTGCTGAAGGCTCGTTTTGAGAAGCATTTATTATTCGCCATTCACCCACTCAAGCACATACTGTAAGCCAGATTATCTACCACTGCAGATATGAATGCTTATCTCCCCCTATTTCTTTCAATCTAAGACATAAGAGCAAGCTTTGTTTATAATTGAATATATATATATATATATATAAAATAGAGAGATAGTTGCGTGCGCGTAAAGAGAGAGAGAGAGAGAGAGAGAGAGAGAGACAGAGAGCGAAAGTTTAGTATTCACATATATCTTGCCAGAGGTCTTTGACTTTTTTGGGTGTGTGGATGGGGGTGGGGTGGGGGTTTCTGTGATGGAAACGAACATTTTAAACAATTCACCGCATGTGCCACATGTGGCTTCTTGGCAAGCTGACTGGCATCTTCATGAAGCCGAATGCCAGCACAACTCGAAATTCAAGTGAGAACAGTAATAATGCCAGCGTTTCAGAGAGGTGTCAAGTTCGTAATATTCCCAGAGCTCTGGGTGCTTTATGTTCTTGAGAGTAGACAGAGATTTGTAACAGCTCAAAAACTCTTTATGTTGGGACTAATCAGTCATTTATTGCTGAGTTGTCTATTATACAGTACGCATCATGGAATCTGCTCACCTATAAAAAGGTAGAACATGTGAGATAGGTGTGACCAATTTGTAATATGCACATCACCACAGTATATTCAGTTTTCAGTTTTCAGAGACATTCTTTTTTCTTAAGTCTGGGCGGATTTGATAAAGCTTCTTGTCTGTGTTGCACTACTTTCCCAAAGATCTAAACGCTGACTTTGACCTTCCCGTTTGGTAGCTGAAAAGGGAATGAAGATATTTTTCAACTTCTTAAAACGTGACATTGCCGGCAGTCTGGTCACTGAAAGGGACGAAGCTATTTTTCAATTTTTAAAAAACGTGGGCATTGCCGGCAGTATGGTCCACCCTCATTTCCCCCCAATACCATCGTGACCTGGAATCCAAGCGAAAACAATACTGTCACCATCACTTTTGACGGGGAGATATATACAGCATTTGGCACCGAAAACGCAAGAGATGTGTGGGTCCCAAACCTCCCCCCTCCTTTCCTCTTTCCACCCCTCCACCCCCCCCCCCGCCCCCCCCCCCCCCCCCCCGACCCCTCCTCTCATATACCTGACCTCCTACCCCAATACCATGGCCATTCACCTCTGCATCCTCAAAGGGGGGGGGGGGGGCATAACTGATGGGAAGGCTTTGTCTCCGGTACTAAACCACCCTCGTTCAGACATCTACTCAATGCTGCCTAAATCCTCTTCCATTCTCTAAGAAAAAACTCTTCATGCCATAAAACCCTTCCGAGCCTACTAGTACCGTCTGGCCGGAAACTCTGCCGGCGAAACCGATCGTGTTGAAGGCACTTGCTAAACGTCTCTGGTTTCTGGGGCTGAAGAGGCAGGTCGCTGAACCTGCCTTGATTCAGGTAACAAGGTCGTGACTTCGTTCTTACCTTCATTCTTACCTCCATGACGTGACTGTCTGGACTGGGGGGGGGGGGTGGGGGGGGGAGGGTCGGAGGGGAGGGGAGGAGACAGAAATGGGTGTCATCTTTATAGACAACTTGTTACCTACCGTGTCGGCGCTCATTATCACTTTGGTGAGGTGGGAGGTGAGGTGGGAGAAGGGAGGGAGACGCACCAGCAGGTGAATGCCGAGATTTTCTGCGTTCCAATCGGAAGGCAGTTAACAGAACTGGACGAATCGCGTGGCTCGATAAATTCCATGACATTGATTAATGAAACAACAGACATGGAAAAGCAAAGTTTAAAGAATACGCATTCTAATTCATTAAGATTGCGAAAATAAAAGCTTCCCAAGAGATTTTAAGGCAGCTTCTTAGAAAGTTAAAATGAGGCCCAAGAACGATAACCCATTTAATTCTGTTGCGGATCAAGAGTCGTTTCAAAAATTTCTCAGTGAAACATAAATAAGGCTGATAAGATGCATTAATGTGTATGAAGGTTTTTGATTTTGCATAGATCCCTATTACAACCCAGACCTAGTGGCCATGATAATATTCATGAGAACGGAGGTGGTGATGGCTATGGGGGACATTTATTTAGTCACTTCTCAGCATCACACTGAGTTAGGAACCTGCAACTACCGGCGAAGTCAGTGACGATTCAATCAGTTTTCTTTGAGCTGGAAGGACCGTTCGACTTTGCGGTCTGCTTTCGACCAAGCGCCCTTCCAATTATTTTTTGAGTGATGTCCCTTAGTATAAGGCACAGACAAGCCGGCTGAAATGCTAGATCCAGAGCATCTGGATTTGGGGGGGGGGGGGGGGGGGGGGGGGGGGGGGGGGGGGGGGGGGGGGGGGGGGAGGGGGGTTGTTGGCTCTTGTCAACGTCAGAGGTCTGGTATCCATGGAAAGCTGTGGTAGACTGGGGGGCTGCGATTCGTGCGGAGCCGATATTGCACTTAAGAGACAACTTGAAATGACCAGACATTGATGCAACGGGTGTAATTATTATTCACTGTATGTGAAGTTGTCAGGCTCAATGTCTTCCGTCCGCTCTGTATGAAAAGACAGTTAGGGTGTGTAGTGAAGAAAAAAATTCCAGAGATATTGTTCTCTCTCTCTCTCTCTCTCTCTCTCTCTCTCTCTCTCCAAATGTTTCATCTTATTGTATAATCTAGCTTAGCAAGGACACACTGGGACAATAGACTCTGCCTAAAATCTTAATCCTTGCTGGAATCATGTTTTCTTTCTCTATCTCTCTCTCTCTCTCTCTCTCTCTCTCTCTTATTTCTTTTTTTTTTTTCTTCTTTAATTCTTGCAACTGACTATGACAGCAAAGCACTTCTACGACTGAGCGCGTGTGCCATACAGTTAGACAGGTGATCCAGATCTAGATAAGGACACAGTGTCGCCTCGTGGTGATAGCTTTGCTGCGACACACACACACACACACACGCACACACACACACCTCTGACTGATCCTCTGCTAGGCCTACCTCACACACGGAGGACACTTAGCTCACTCGCATCCATTGTGCACTCCCCCCCCTCCCCTTTCTCCCATCCTCCACTTCCCTCTTCACTGCCGTCTTCAGCCAATCACGCGACGCGACGAGCTGGAAAAAACCCCGGGGGGCGATATGTGAACAGTATCGTAAGGCTTCGTGTCAAATGGGGGTGATTATGAACGAGAGAAAGACGAGGCCGGTTCGGTGAATCTATATATGGACGGGCAGACAGATACCCAGACAGACAGAATAATGAACGGACAGACAGACAGATCGATAGATAAACAGATTGATTGATAGATAAATGGATGGGACAGGCTGACAGACAGATAAATGGATAGATAAACAGACACAAAATGGACGTACAGGTAATCAATGATATTATCGATTCTTATTAAATGTGTTTGTAAAACCCCAATCGGTACATTTCCTGTTCGATTTCCTACAAGACCTCAGATGATTGTAAGGAATTTGTAAGTAACGGCGATTTCACTTAGTGGAAAAAAACGATTCTAATACACAATACAAAATGCTGTGTTCGGGACAACTCATTCACACGTCTGTTTTGAAGAATGTTCATCTGAATTGCAGAAGAGTGGACTACATTTCACTTCCACTGATCAGTGACTCATGCAATTTTTGTCGATGAGAGAGAGAGAGAGAGAGAGAGAGAGAGAGAGAGAGAGAGAGAGAGAGACAGACAGACAGATAGACAGACAGACAGACAGACAGACAGAGAG